>JZKD02S1824528.1:474234-500325 GCA_000966675.3 Picea glauca | reverse complement strand
GATAAACTCTTGTGTTCTTGTGCATGGTTATTCTTCTTGTGATCTTGGTTACTGCAGCTATTGTATATGGTATTGCTGCATTGTTTATGGTTCAAGTACATGCTAAATTGAAATAAACTACATGTGCATGAGCTAAGCATTAAAATTCAACATGGTTTCAGAGTAGAGTTCCTGGAGAGACCATTGCACAAGCTATTAAAGAGCCAACCGTCACCTTATTGCTGCAATTGCAAAAACAACCCTCCTTCTTTTGCTAGTTTCAACACCTTCCACTTGAGCGTTGGGGCTAATTTTTGCATTGGAGTGTATGGTCTCCTTCAACGCACCTCCTGCAACCTTCAGATTGCAATTCTGAGAATTTTTTATTTTTGGCTCCTAGGGTTTCTACAAAATTTCGGCCTCTAGGGTTTCTGCAGCTCATTGATGGATTTTTGCAGCTCACCAGGGTTCTTCTGACTTTCCAAGGATTATTGTTGGCAGTCATAAGTCCAACGAAACCTAGGGTTTCTAGCCTAGCCTAGTCGTTAGGGTTTGTGAAGAATCTGCAAGTCATGATGAACAAAACTTTGGTGGAAGATAGGCTTGATGGATCAAGCAACTTCAACTCCTGGAAATCAAGACTACAAATCTCTCTAGAAGAGAGTGACCTATTGAGCTTGATAGAAAAGACTCTACCAGACACAACAACCGATGAAGAAAAGGCTGATTGGAAGGCAAATGATGTAAAAGCAAGGAAGACAATCATCTATTCAGTAAGAGATCATCTACTACCTCGTATTGCTACCTTGAAGACAACTTATGAAATGTATGATGCATTGAAGAAGATGTTTGAGAGCAACAACACAAACAGAGCCCTTACATTGAAACACCAACGTCAAAATATCAAGATGATGAAAGCTGACACCATTGCCACTTTCTTCATGAGGATATCAAAGATCAGAGATCAGCTAGGTGCCATTAGCGAAACCATAACAGAGAGAGAACTTGTCATGACTACTCTCAATGCTCTCCCAAGACATTGGGAACCATTTCTTCAAAGTATCAGTGGAAGAGCAGATCTACCTACTTTTGATCGTCTATGGAAAGACTGCACTTAGGAGGAAACCAGGCTTATAGCCAGAGGAGTACAAGACTACTATCACGATGAAAATCTAGCTCTTGCTTCTCATGCAAAGAAAGGCAGAAGGAATAGAAGAAGTTTCAACAAAGCATTCAAAGACAAGAAAACTTCATCAGCTCCAGGTCATGAACATAGACAAGACATATCAAGGATTCAATGTTTCAGATGTGACAAGTATGGACACATTGCGAGAAATTGTCCTACCAGGAAGAAAGGAAGACAACATGCATCCACTGCTGATGTTGATCCAAAACCTCATCAGAGAAATGAAGACATAAAAGATGAAGCATTCTTCTTCATATCAACACTCTCAGGTACGGTCCCTACTAATAGTGATATTTGGTTGATTGACAGTGGTGCTTCTAAACACATGACTGGATATAGAGAACATCTTACAGACCTTGTAGAGAAAGAGTCTCGTCTGCATGTTGTACTTGGCGATGATGCCAGATATACTGTGAAGGGAGTTGGAATTTCTACTTTCCAACTAGATTCTGGCATACCACTTCAATTAAGTGAGGTACTATATGTACCTGGGATGAAGAGAAACCTTGTCTCTTTTTTTGCCTTAGAGGATAAAGGCTACAAGGTTACCTTCTCAGAAGGTAAAGTTCTTGTGTGGCACAAGAACTCACACATGGATTTTGCCTGAATGATTGGTGTTCGAGAAAACAATTTGTACAGATTGACTGTTCGACCAGTCCATGCCATGTTACATGATACTACCAGTTTGAGCGAGCTATGGCATAAAAGACTTGCTCACTTACATTACAGAACCCTTTCGCTCTAGGGAAGATGGTAACAGGCCTTCCAGAGATACATGTTCAGCATGATGGCGTTTGCAGAGGTTGTGCTCTTGGCAAGAATGTCAAGGGGTTCTTTTCCAGCAGTGACAGTAGATCCAAGGGGATCTTAGACTTGATACATATAGATGTTTGTGGACCCATGACTGTTGCTTCCTTGAACGGATATTTGTACTATGTGCTCTTCATCGATGATCACTCTCGGAAGACGTGGATTTGCTTCTTGAAGACCAAGGATGGAGTCCTTGCGAGATTTCAAGAGTTTAAAGCTCAGGTTGAGAACCTGACCGGGAGGAGGATCAAGGTGCTGAGATCTAATAATGGAGGAGAGTATATCTCCAGAGATTTCAGTGATTTTTGTATTGAGGCAGGGATCAAGGGGGAGTACACCGTTCCTTATAACCCTCAACAGAATGGGGTTGCAGAGAGGAAGAACAGATCCATTATTGAGGCAACCAAAGCAATGATACATGATCATAATCTACCTATGACTCTGTGGGCAGAGGCATCCATGACAACTGTGTATGTTCAGAACAGGAGTCCTCATCAGATTTTGAAGAACATGACTCCCGAAGAAGCCTTCACCGGAGTGAAGCCTGAGATTGGACACTTTAGAATATTTGGGTGTCCTATATGCATTCATGTACCGAAGGAGAAGAGGACCAAGCTAGACCCTTCAGGCAGAAAGGGTACATTTGTGGGATACAATGAATCTTCGAAGGCATACCAAATCTACATCCCTGGTCAGAGACAATTCGAGGTAAGAAGAGATGTCACCTTTGAGGAAGAGATAGCCTTCCGAAGATCCAGACTCAGATGGAGATTGACAGCGAGAAGAAAGAAGAGACATTACCTTCTCCCCCTTCAACAGTTCAGAGGGAGACAGTTACTGAGCCAGTTGATCCAGTTGATCCCATAGCTCCAGTTGATGTTCCCAGAGACATTGCAGTAGGCCATAAAAGGCCTGCATGGGCTCGACAGACTCTGTAGGAGGCAGAGGGACATGCAACTCCTCGAGGTACATTCCGAGAGAGCAAGAGACCACAGAGATTTTCGAGCTATTTTTTAGCTATGAGCCACATCATTGATTCTGAGCCTTCTTGTCATGGAGAAGCAGCAGGTCAACAGGTTTAGCAAGATGCCATGACAGAAGAGTATCAGTCCATCATGAAGAATGATGTGTGGGATATTGTTCCGAGACCAGAAGGGAAGTCTGTAGTAACTTCCAAGTGGATCTATAAGATCAAACATGCAACTGATGGAAGTGTCGAGAAGTACAAAGCGAGATTTGTGGCTAGAGGATTCTCTCAAGTGGAGGGAATTGATTATGAGGAGACTTTTGCTCCTGTTGCCCGATACACTTCCATCCGTACGATTATTTCCCTAGCTGCATCCATGGGTTGGAGACTACAACAGATGGATGTAAAGACAACCTTTCTCAATGGTGAGATTGAGGAAGAGGTTTACATCGAGCAGCTAGATGGATTCGTGATACATGAGAAGGAGTCTCATGTGTGCAGGTTGAAGAAATCCCTGTATGGACTAAAACAGGGACCTCGAGCATGGTATGAGAAGATTGATGGATACTTGATGAGTTTGGGCTTCAACAAGAGTGTTGTTGATCCCAACCTATACTACCATATTATTGGTGACGAGTGCCTGATTTTGGTCCTATACGTTGATGACTTATTCCTATCGGTTTAGAAAGCCTTATTGTTGAATGCAAGCGTGCATTGGCTTCTGAATTTGAGATGAAGGACCTTAGTATGATGCACTACTTCTTGGGACTAGAAGTGTGGCAAAGGACCGATGAGATTTTCCTGAGTCAAGGAAAATACATAGTGGAGATATTGAAGAAATTCGGGATGACAGACTGTAAATCCATGCCTACACCGATGATGATGAATCTGAAGATGTTGAACGAGACAGCTTTCGATTCAGGCGAGATTGATCCACATCTTTACAGACAGCTGATTGGATCATTGATGTATCTGGTTAACACCAAACCTGATATATGCTATGCAGTGAGTGTACTCAGTCAGTTTATGAGCCAGCCGAGACAAACACATTGGATAGCAACAAAGCATGTATTGAGATATCTACGAGGCACAATTGGTTATGGCCTGAGATATGCTTCTGGTGTAGACATGAGATTGCAGGGATATGCCGATGCAGATTGGGCAGGGAGCGCAGTGGATCGGAAGAGCACATCCGGTTGTTGTTTTACTTTGGGATCTGCCATGGTTTCCTGGTGCAGTAGGAAACAAACTTTTGTGGCTTTGAGTACCGTAGAAGCATAGTATATTGCATTGTGTGTGGCAGTCCACGAAGCAGTGTGGCTTCGCAAGCTCCTTGCAGACTTATTTGGACATGAGATGGATTCCACCGTTATCCATTGCGATATCCAGAGTTGTGTGAAGCTCTCAGAGAATCCTGTGTTTCACGATAAATCGAAACACATTGAGATTAAGTACCATTATATCAAAGATATGGTACAGAGGAAAGCAATACATGTGCAATACCTTTCTACACATGAGCAAGTTGCAGATGTCTTCACCAAACCACTTGCCAGGAAGAAGTTAGAGTACATCCGTGAGAGACTTGGCATGGTGGATAATGCCTCCCTATCTGAGAGGGAGTGTTGATGATTGCAACTTGATGAGACATCCTCCAGATCGTTCTCCTTTGGACTGAGTTGAGACATCTGTGAGAGAGCCCATGTGATCGGCGTGTCATACTCCTCTGGACTGAGTTGAGATGACGTGTGGTCTCTTGTCTAACTCCTCTGGAATAAGTTGAGACGACTTGAGATGGTCTCCTGTCTGACTCTTATGGACTTAGTTGAGTCGACTTGAGATGGTTCTCCAGATGGCACTCATATGGACTTAGTTGAGTGATCTGTTGAGAGTGACGTCCCTGTGGCCGAGCACAGGTGGACGTGTCCCTAGTGGTTGAGCACTAGAGGATGTGAGAGATCCTTGCTATATTGTCTAAGAGTAAGATTTGTTGTAACCCTAATTTGTATTGTGAAGGGTACAAGTCGGCCCCACCATGTAAAAGATGATTAATATTGTGTAATGATTAATTATATTTTTGAGTTATAGAAGTCGGCCCTATTGTGCCAATAGACACACCTATTGCTGTGTCAAGTCTTGTATAAATAGGAGTGGATCCCCATTGTGGATCTCACTCACTTCACTTGTCATCTCATAATTTCAGACCTACTTGTACGGCTGAAGTGCGCATCCTTTCTTAGGCGCAAGTTTCAAGGTCATAGAAGCACCCTCTTGTGTGCTCTAGGGTTTATGGTGTGGGTGATCTTCTCTTGACTCTATAGCAAAGGATTGCTGGGCTTTTCCCTTGATTGAGAAGGGTTTTACCAGGATAAACTCTTGTGTTCTTGTGCATGGTTATTCTTCTTGTGATCATGGTTACTGCAACTATTGTATATGGTATTGCTGCATTGTTTATGGTTCAAGTACATGCTAAATTGAAATAAACTACATGTGCATGAGCTAAGCATTAAAATTCAACACCCTCAACTAATTGGTAAGGAGGGAAGTATCTAAACTTTTAACACTTCTAGTGGATGATGGAGCCCATACATCCCTGGACTGAAGACTAAACTGCCAAATTTGTTAAACTTCCAAGTTCCAAGCACCGAGCTCCAATCCTCCAAGATGCAAGCTTCAAACTCTCAAGGCTTAAGTGATCAAACCCTCAAGCAATGAACTTTTAGAGTTAGGGTTTGTGCACAATGCTTTTATAGTTTATTTGTTCAACTTCATCTTCTTAAAAATTGAATTTGGGGCCCAAAACGCCAGCTGGAGGATCAATTTTTTTCATGATTTTGAACGAAATTTTGAAGATTTGACTGAAACGTCCCAGTTCGGGATTAAAACCCATCCCCATCTATGAAATATAAAAAGATATTTCAGAAATTTTGAAACGACACTGAAACATTTCCGTGCCATTTCAAAGTTGTTTCCCCCCCATTTCAAGATCTTAAATGGGGAGCAACCTTTCACAACGCTCCCTAGCATTTCTGATAACTTAGATTTTTATGGTTTTCGGTGGTGGCTCTTTTGTTTGGTCACTGGTGTCTATTTCTTGCAAGATGTCACAACCTTTGAAGCCCCCTTGGGCCTTTTTAGGTTGAGTTTTTCGACATTGGATTTTTGTGGCTGTTGCTTCTTCCTCATGCCGCTACAACTCTTGGATTTAATTGGCCAACCTTCTCTTTTTTATGCCTCTCTTTACTTTTTTGGCGAGCTCTTATTTAGTGGGCAGTCTCCACGAGGTCCATTCCTTGTGGATGCTACCATGACCATAGGCATTGTCCACCTTGGAACCACCACCCTTCTAAGGTCCTTCACCCTTGGTTAAAGGGTGGTCTCCTGCAAGGTCATGGGAAGCTTCTTCATGTGGCCTCCTGCCAATTTGGTTTAGCTGCCCATATGATTGCTACCTACTCCACGAAACCTTGTCGACAACTTGGAGTAAGACCTCACATGGCCAAACCATGCCATAAGGTCTTTTCTCTTGGGACCACATATATCGTTACCTTGGATGGAGACCTCAACCAAGACTTCACGTGATATTGCCAATAAGACCTCAAGACATAGAGTCATAGACCCTGCCATGCAAGGCTGCCACCTCATTTGGAGACGACACAGATGCCATGTGTCACAAGCAGACCTTGCCACACCGTCACATCAATTTTTATGCCATGTATACTGCGGCATCATGAAATTGCCATGCAGATCTTTTTTATATTGCCATGTTACTGGAGTGCCATGTCATTTTTGGCCACATGGACCACCTTGCCACGCCAAACTGCCATATGCCACTTTGCAGTGTGTCATGTTAACTTTGCCACATCAACTGCCGCCTTGGCTTGCCCTGTCAATATTTTCATAGTCAGCCTGCCCTGTCATCCTCCCTAGTCAACAGTCTACCACGCCATCAGTCTGGAAGACTGCTCTCTGTTGTGATTTCAATTTTTGAAGGTGATTTTCATATGGACATAACCTTTTCATTCTTAGTTTGTTTTCAGTGTGGTTTTTTGCAGAGTTTGTTTTATTCCATGCTCTACGAATTGGTACATTTGGTTTCAAGAGATTTCTCTGCTTTGTGGTGGTTGTTTCTCTGTTTTTTGAGTAAACACCTTCTAATCATTTTTTGAACTTCTGGAAAGCATATCTTGGTCATTTGAGCACTGCTTTGAGTGCTGTATTTTTTTCAAGTGTATTATTTTTTGCATACTTTGTAGCGGTGCAGTCAGTTTCTATGTTTATAGTAATTTGATATTTGTTCTTCAATATGGCTTGTTCAAATGAAATCTGCTTAACCGATACTAATTATTTCTCATGGAAGTCCCAAATGGAATATCTGTTGAGAAGTAGGGGACTGAGGAGGATTACTTTGGGGACACTAATTGCACCTTTAGATGCCTTAATAAAATCTAAGTGGGAAAACACTGAACAGAAACAACGAATCATGTGGACTCATTGAAATGTACATCTCCGAAGCTCTGAGATTTCTTCTTCAAGGGGTTGGCAAACTTGATGTAGCTGGGACCAAACCTGAGCAATTTTTTGGTAAACATAATGAAATCTGAGCTTATCAGTGTGAGAATGAGGTGATTGCTTTAGATCATGCTAATTTGATCACAATGAAGGCTACTTCTCAATGTTGTTGTTTCTTCTTTTTATTCCATGAAAGAAGCTTTTGGAGCTGCTTATAAAATGCCTAGTTTTGAATCATTTTGTGATCAACTAATGTGATAGAATGACAATCTCTTGGACATTGGTGTCACTATGGTAGAACCAAAAGCCTTTGTGGTGCAACAAAAATATGGTTTGAAGAAGCAGTCCAAAAAAAATGAANCTTTGAGTGCTGTATTTTTTTCAAGTGTATTATTTTTTGTGTACTTTGTAGAGGTGCAGTCAGTTTCTATGTTTATAGTAATTTGATATTTGTTCTTCAATATGGCTTGTTCAAATGAAATCTGCTTAACCGATACTAATTATTTCTCATGGAAGTCCCACATGGAATATCTGTTGAGAAGTAGGGGATTGAGGAGGATTACTTTGGGGACACTAATTGCACCTTTGGATGCCTTAATAAAATCTAAGTGGGAAAACACTGAACAGAAACAACGAATCATGTGGACTCATTGAAATGTACATCTCCGAAGCTCTGAGATTTCTTCTTCAAGGGGTTGGCAAACTTGATGTAGCTGGGACCAAACCTGAGAAATTTTTTGGTAAACATAATGAAATCTGAGCTCATCAGTGTGAGAATGAGGTGATTGCTTTAGATCATGCTAATTTGATCACAATGAAGGTTACTTCTCAATATTTAAGACAATGAGACTTTTGCTTGAAGATTGTGGTATGAAGAACCCTGATGATCAGATGATATTTGCCATTTTTTCTAAACTTGGTGATACTTACTCAGTTGTTATTTCTTCTTTTTATTCCATGAAAGAAGCTTTTGGAGCTGCTTATAAAATGCCTAGTTTTGAATCATTTTGTGGTCAACTAATGTGATAGAATGACAATCTCTTGGACATTGGTGTCACTATGGTAGAACCAAAAGCCTTTGTGGTGCAACAAAAATATGGTTTGAAGAAGCAGTCCAAAAAAAATGAAAGGCACAAAGGACCAAACCCAAACTATTTTCCTCTGCTCCAAATCTGGAACAAGGAGCAAACTCCAAAGGGAAGAAGGGTGCCAAACATTGTACCTTTTTTTGGATGGCATCTCCCTCTAGAATCACGTTGCTTAGAGATGGAAACTTTAGAGGCAGCCTTGAAGTAGCACAACATGAAGCTTGAACCTTGTCCTTCTTTTTCTATTTCTTGTTCCTCTTCGTAAAGACAAACCCTTTCTGCTAATGCCTGTTCCTTCAATGTTAAACCTGCTCTGTAAATGAATGGATTACAAAGGCTTCATTGTAACATCACTTAGATTTTTTTTGGTAATAGTAGGCCCTTAGAGTTTTTTAAGTTCCAAGAACTATTGTCTTCTATATACATGAAGTTTCTTCCAATCTACTCAGGAGGTCTTCTTAGGATCTCCAAAGCATGTAATTGCCATTTGTTATGTTGATGATTTTTCCAGCTTGTACAATTTTGACAACTTTGGATCATCTTTACTTTCACTTGTTTTTGTTGCTCATGGATTGAGCACACTTTTGTATGAGCAGTTTTTGACTACCGGTCACTGCTGTAGTTCTTGATGGCATTATTCAATGTTTACTTCTTTTTCATGAAGCACTTGTCCAGTTTTGTTTATGCTGACACCATCTTTTCTTGGAGCACTTATGTTAATCACTGTCATATTTTTGCCTTTTTGTGGATCTGCATCTGATATTTTTCAGCTTCAACACCTTCAACCATATTGATAGATTTGGTGTTTGCTTCTCTTTCATTACCAACCTTTTTATGCTAGTATCTATTCTACTTGGAGCACTTATGTTGATCATTGTCAGATTTTTGCCTTTTTTTGCATCTGCCTTTCATCTTCTTCAGTGTCAGCAACTTCAGGCATCATTCAGCAGGTGGCGTTTGCTTCCAACTTTGTATGCTGGCACCTCTCTCTTTCTGGAGCAATTATGTTGATCATTGACGGTTTTTTTTCTTTTAGAGCATCTGCATTTGATCCTTTAAGATTCAAACTATTATGATGGCAAATTGTTTTGTTGATTCCTTGTATGCATGCATCTTTGGCTCGTATTATTTGGAGTTCTTGATGAGTTTTTGACTCTTTTGGCTGGAAGACAATTTATCTATTTTTGGTTCCTTGAAGCACTGTTAGATCTTTGACACTTGCCGGCAGTTTTGTCAGATCTCTTTCAACTTCTATAGGATTCTTGGGTTGTTTGAATCATTCTTGTTGATCATCAACAGATTTTCACCTTTTAGAACATCTATCTTTGATCTTTTCAGCTTCAACACTTCCAGTGCTCTTGACAGTTATGATGCCAACAATAATTAACTCAGAGCTATATATTGTTTAAATGACACCACCTTTGAGATGTAGACTGCATATTAAGTTTATTTTGTCATTTTCTCTGTTTGTTGTTGTGTCTATGAAGTTATAAGAATTACAATTCTATTCTATATTCAATATTTATAAATACAAATATTATGTATACCTTGTACAAACTTTGGGCTGTTCTATCTTTCTTTTGTTTGGTTTCATTTTTACATAGATTAACTTAGATGCGCTGTTGTTGCAGGAACCTTTACTTCACGGAGATCCACAGAAATCTGCTCAGTGGGCAGGATATTGGTCTCAGCTTTGTCCAACTTGCAAGGTTCTTTGTCAAGTCCATAGCTGTTTTTAACCATAATATTTTTATAAGCATCCTACTTCTTGTTAGTATAATGCTATTCTTTGTAACATTTTGAATTGTTACCTTAAATATTACCTTCCTTCAGATAATCAGGCCTGTGCGGTCCAAGCATTGCTCTTCTTGCAACCGTTGTGTTGAGCAATTTGATCATCATTGCCCATGGATTTCTAATTGTGTTGGCAAGGTGAGGTCCAGACAGCAGAAGAATCTGTAATCTTCAGATCTTAACATTCTAACTTCAGAAAAATATTTTATCTGGTATCATTATCATGCATAGTTCTAAAGAACATAAACTTAGACTTTAATAGCAAGCAAGTTCTGTTGATATGTACTCATTTTCAGAGTGGCACTCCGACCCTTCATTTTTCTGTTTCACTTGTCTGCAATGTGCATCTACTATGGCTACTATGTCTGCAGTTATTACTCATTCTACTACTCATCTAGGAGTAACACCCTGTTCTCGAATTGGTGGCTTTATCTATGGATGCAGAAGAATAAGTGGGACTTCTTCATATTTATATGCCTTGAAACTTCTGCAACGCTTATTGGTGCTATAGTCGCTATTCAGCGTATGAATATTGAAGTTTATCATATTGGCTTGCATTTCCTGTTAATCAAGTTTTTCAAGGTGTCCTACATACTGAAAACACTCTATTTCTCATGAAATTCAGGCCTTTGGACCGATCCCATGGCACCTTCATCCTTTTACACATGGATGCATTATATAGTTGTTCACCATCCCGGTGCAGTAGCCTTTCTTTGTGCAGACATATTTGTTTTCCTTGGAGCTGCTGGACTCACTGGCACACAAGCATCACTGGTATATTTCTTATCCTTAATCAAAAAAGAAACTGAAGACTAACAAAAAATACACTTGATATTATTTGTCAAAATACCTGTGTTAAATTGTTTCTTAGGTTCATGCAAACAGTGTGATATTTCTTATTTATTTGAATTTGGATTCCAAAGATATCTATACTTTTTGATCATTTCATGATGGATGTCTGTTGTTATTAGAGGTGCTAGGAAGGAGAAACAGCCTGGTTTTTTCTTCAGGTTAACATGCAGTAATTCTCAATAGTTTCCATCCCTTGCTGCTATTATAGGAGATGTTAAATTTTAAGATATTTTTGTTGGAAATGAATCTTATATTACATTGAAAATATTTATACTTACATTAAATAGTGTATCAAGAAGTGAGGGACTGCCTGCTATGAGTCTGACCTGTTGATAAGATGATGATAATTTTTTGTTTTATAAAGTATTGAGTAGAAGTTGTTATCATTTTCGTTTAAGTAATATAATCCTCTTCAAAATAATCTCTCTTTATAGTTAAAATACAAAACATGAATTTGCAATTCCAGATATAATAAGAGGATGTTCAGACGTTATATAGAGCTTCCATCATTCTCTTATCTTGAAAAGATTCTATAATCTTTTTCTCTCATTTGACAAGCAGAACATTTTTCAAAATATTGCCGTGCTCTTTTTCTGTAGTTGCTTGACCAAAATGATGAAATTCTTGAAGCTATTTACGTTAATTTTGAGTCTGTGTTTCTTCCCTAGAGCTAATATTTCCTTACTAGAGCTTTTTAGATTCCTCTTTCATATCTGGATGCTTTTTTCACATATTCACAATCAAGCCGAGGTTTTCCACTTGAATTGCTGTTAAAGGGGCATGCTTGTCTTGTTGGAAAATCAGCATCCGAAGTACCAGTCTTGTTAGCCACAAAAGAAAACTTTGGCCTTTTGTACCTCCTCTCTCTGTTGATGAATAAAACCTGAAAGGGCTGTCTAATATTTCATGCATCAGAATGTGTTGTTAATAACCTGTTCCTTAGTTCAGTTATCTAGACTCCTTGTTGGTCTGTAAATAGAGTGTTTAAACTTTAAACTTTACCCCAGTAGTGCAAATATCTCCGATTTCTCCTGATATTTCCAATTTTTTTCAAGTTTTTTAGGTTGCCAATTTGCCTGATACATTCAGAGTTACATAGGTCCAAGTTTATTCTTGGGGATATTTTCCGATATTTTCCCTGATATTTCTGATAAGTTTCTTTATGGACCCTTGGCAATATATTCCCCATAATGATATTTGCAACATTGCTTTACCCTACTGATATGGGGTATCAATCTTAGCAGGACAGTTTCTTGTTTTGTGTTTTTTGGAGCTTGGAATTTTGACAGCTTTCTACTTGCACTATTGGTGTCTTACATCTGTGGAAACATGTTACATGTTTGAAGCCGAGGAAATGTGATGGATTGAAGAAATTAGATTTGATCACACATACAGATATACTTAAAAATATGGACCAGCTTGTGTAGATTTAAAATTCAAAATAAATTACTATGCTATGGCCCAAACATCCATGCTAAATGTGATATTCTTTTCATTGTGGTAAATCAATGTATTAGTGATGCCCATATAGTGCATGATAACTTTTAAAAAATACTGTCATGTTAACAATGGCAATCTATTACAAATGCTTTGATTTTAGTGGCATGATAGTTTGGCTCACGCTAGAAGCAATTTAATTTCTTATTGGTTTAGGTCATGAAAAGTCCATTTTCATAATTTTTATGAAGGATACCTAAAATAGAAAATAACTGTAACAAATATAAATATAAATATCATTAAATAATAATTAATAAGTAATAATTAGTAATAATGAAAGGACATGTCTCAAAGGAGACGTCTCTTCATGAAAGGGCACCCCCGCATGCGTATATATACAGGCCGTCATTCTCATTGTGAACTTCTCATATCTTATTCATACTATTCATATTCTTATATATTTATTATTCAATTGTTTATCTAGATGGATTTCTATATAATGTTTCAAATATTTTGGATGTGTGTAGTCTGATGTTTGAACTGAATTGGTTCACTACATTTGGTATCAGAGCAAGTCTGATCCTGGCCGTTGGCCACAAGACCCTTGGTCAAAGTTTCATTGCCATTGGCAACATATCTTTGGCTTTTGAGAGCACCTGAGTGGGCCCAATGGTTAAGAACATGTGTTATCTCCAGGGAGGTCACAAGTTCAAAACCAGCGGGGGGTAGGGATGCTCATATTGGCCCGTTGTGACAAGGCTGGAAGGGTAGACGACCCCTGGGATAGAGGTTCACAAGGTTGGACCTTCGATGGACCTCGGGACGTCTCGGCCCCTGCTAAGTCACAAGTTATTGGTATATCTGGCTTGTGGGCTGTTGGATATACTCTTGGGAGGTTGCTGTTCCCATGGTAAAAAAAAAACATATCTATTGGCTTTTGGCCAATGAAGACTTTAATATAAAGGTACTTTTTTTTAGCAAGTGGAAAACGTGAAGGTATTTAAGGTCGAAAGGGCATGGTTTAAACATTTATAAAGTGAAAAAAGGGTTATAAAGAATCTAAGTTCAAAGTTATAAGGAATTGAGTTCAAAAGTTACAAGGAAAGCTAAAAGTAATTGATATTATCAAGAAGGTTACTCAAGGTATCAATTAACGTAAATTATCAACGAAAGAAAATGGAGTCCAATAATGAGGAAAAAGGAAGATTCCCTAAAACTTCAGGAACTTTGCTTTAGTGCTACTTAGAGTCAAAGGGACATTTGGAGGGAAAGGTATCACTATTTCTATTGCGCCCACCAGACGTAATAATTATGCTAGTACTGAATTCACTATCCCAATTAGCGATTTTCGAGTCAAATATAATTGAAAAACTAGACTTTTGGAACGAGAAACAATATGACATAACTGATTTACAGTTGAATATTGAGGATTATTCCTTTGTATCTCAATTCACTGTCGGATCTTTATGGAGCGATGAGGGTGACATACTTCTGGGTTCACCCTGGATGGAAGCACTAAGGTCTTTCATCTTAAACATAGAGAAAAAGTTTTTGACATTTTCCTATAAGAAGAAGATGATGACATTTCAAGACATTACAATGAAGTTAGATTCTATAGTACCTTCATCAAAAGACCTTCAAGACATTTCAAAGGTGATCCTTTAGGAAAATCAAGGGTCAATATAAAAAATGCAAAAAGAATTTGACAAAGTTATCGAAGACCAAAATGAAGAAATTTCTCACCTCAAGGACCACAGTAAAAAATTACTTGCACAAAATCAAGAAGGCTAAGGTTACAAAGCAATATAGTAAAAGATTAGAACAAGAAAAGGAGGATCTTGAGGAAGAATTCAAGAAGAACCTCTTAGATAAAGAAGAAGAAAATTTGTGCTCAAAGAACCTTCATCCAAGGTTATTGGAACAAATCAAAAGTTTAAAAGATGAGAATAAAGATACTAAGAATAAAGTCAACAATCCAAAAAATGAAGAATTTTCATGGATAAAGAATCATAATCAAAACCTACTTATGCAAATAAAAAAGCTTAAGAGTGATAAGAAGTCGCTGGAAGATAAGTTGGAACAACTTATCTAGAAGGAAGCATCGAAATCTTCAGATGTAAAAACCCAAGTTGTGAAAAAAGGAACAAATACAGATCCAATACACATCATGACTCTAAAAGATTCCAACCTAGTTGAAGTAAAGACTTACATAGAGGTTGGAATACAAATGATGAGAATTTGAAGTACTAATAAAAATTCAATGATCAACAAGGCAACACCAAGGCATAAAGAAGAGATAATATCGAAAGTAAACCAAGAAAATGCTACAAGTATAGTAAGAGAAAGTTATGTTACAAAGATGCCTTATCGACATCCTAATCACAAGAATAGGTACCTTAACCAATTAGTATATCAACATCGCTTAGAACAAACACAATTGACCTATTGTCCGAAGAATATTGATGCTAGTACAATTGAATCTCATAAATACAATTCATCTTGGAAATCCGATAAGTGCAATGTTTTGTAAAGAATTGAATTAGGATGGTCATATCCTTTTACGGTTCGACAATTTTCTCTCAGCACTCAGAGGTTCATATCGTCTCGTATCATCAACTATGACAGCTCCAAGAATAGAGAATGATGCGAAGACATTACAAGCCAAAGAAAAGACGTTAAGACCTTCCATAAATATGCTGTGAGGACAAAGCATTTCAAAAGGGGAAGACAATGTAACAAATATAAATATATTAAATATAAATACCATTAAATAATAATTAATAAGTAATAATTAGTAATAATGAAAGGACATGTCTCAAAGGGCACGTCTCTTCATGAAAGGGCACGCCTGCGTGGGTATATATACGGGCCCTTATTCCAGTTGTAAACATCTCATATCTTATTTATGTTATAATATTGGGTGTGCTCGTTTAACCATAGACAATATAGCAATTTTGTCACCCAACCATAGGCACTAATGCCACCCCCGAGCACCTTGACCTTGATAGAGAGAAGAATTCCAGTAGCAAACCAATAGCCAACCAAGGCTAATGCTCCAAGAAAGGATAACCAAAACTGATCAGAGAGTCCAACCCAGAGAAATCGAAAATGCATATTTCAGAACTGTGGCAACAACTGCTCCCCAGACTTGCGCACCACTCACCTTATGCACAACGCACAAGTGTATTTCTGCAATTTTGAGAATTCTGGCTAACATGAAGACTGGCCTCTTGTATTTATATTGCTTCTGCCAGACTGTTTGGGCCGACTTCTCTTTCTGGGTGCCAAATACTTAGTCTATAATATTTTCTTTAGCTAACTTCTCTTCTAGGGTTATATCCAAATCTTTTCTTTCTTTCGGAATAATCTAATCTCATCAAAGGTCATAAATGGAGGTTAATACCTCCCGCAACTACCATAATATCAACAATTCATACTATTCATATTTTTATATATTTATTTTTCAATTATTTATCTAGATGGATTTCTTATAATGTTCCAAATATTTTGGATGTGTGAAGTCTGAACCGGATTGGTTCATTATATTAACGATATCTCCTTGTTGGATAAATGATTTTTCTGTGACTTCAATCATCTGAATAACATTTAGATTTTAGTGCCAAACTCTAACAGGACCCTTCTGCATATAATCAAACTATTTATATTCTTCTGAAATTGCCCAAGTGAAAACACCTAATGGAACCGACAATGACCCATGTCCAAAAGTGACCATTAGAATTTCCTGCTTGCCCCTTGTAAATGTTTATAGTTATTTCTGTGGTAACGAGAATGCGCTAAATGGATTACATGTTTTTGATTAGTGTATTCTCCCATTCTACCTATGCCCATGCTGCCTACATCTTATATAACTGTGGATCCTTGCACATATTGTTGCTCATGCAAACACTGAAATGGCTTTGAAATGGCAAGTTAAATTGTAAGACAAGCTCCTTTTTGGATTTCAAGTGCCTCTAAGGCATTGCAGACTATTGTTCAAGCTCCTCCAATCTCTTCAATGGTTGTTTCTTCATCTCTCTAGTTTTCATTGGCAGGTTCCCATTCCTCCTTGGAGGTTCAAGACGAAGGGAAGGTGATCTGAAAAAGTCCCACTTCTTCTTAAGCCTCCATATGAACCGTTGCTAACCAACATCTGCGACATATAGTTCCAGTAGCTCCTTTGCTCAAGAAGACAATGAATGGAAAGGGCTCTCTCCTAGTTAGTTTCTTCCAGTCTTCAAGCAGTCCTTGGTGGCCCGTCCCTGGCATGACATGAGAACTCTCTCAAGAAATCTAAAGAAGCTAGAGTGCCTAAAGTTCCAACACCCTTCAGTGGGGAACTCGCAGAAGTCTTAACCCATGACTCAAGCGCTTGAGTCACCTATTTGTTTTGTAGGTAGTGGTTGGTGGATCTCACTCCTCTCAACAAGAGGTATAGCTCCTTCAGCTGTCAAGTCGAAGATTCTCTTGTCTCGTGTTATAAAAGCAGACACCTTACTTTCTTAGAACATTTCCAATGAGTTTTCTACCTCCATGATATCTGCTCTTTGTAATGAACTAAACTGGTTCATAAATTGAATATCCAGAATAAATTGGATAAAGTAAAGAAATCCATATAAGATATAAAGTATATATTTGTAATAATGATTGTGATGATTTACAAGACCACTCGTGATGGTATAAATATCATTTATTGGTCACGAGGGTGAAGGGTTGTAGCCCTTGGGTTATTTAATTATCATTATCATTAATTATTATGTAATGTTATTATATATTTTATGTATGTTACATTATATCCCCCTTCAAGGATGCTTTGTTCTCAAAGCATAGTTTGGAGAAGTCTACATCTTGTTCTTTCTCATAATGCTTTTGTTTGATGCTTTGTTCTTGATGCTGTCATCGTTGGAGAGACTAAGCGGTACGATCTTTGAAGTGCTGAATAAAATTGTCGCATTGTGAAAGGGTTAGTGTGTCCTAATTCGATTTTCTATAAAACTATATGTTGTGATATTTTATTACAACTTCTTCAACTACGATTCTTAGTATACCTTTGGAAATGAGCTGAATTGGCATTATATTGTTTAGAAATGTGAACTGATTTTTATTTGTGTGACAAAACTTGTGATTTGGGTTACGATAAGGTTTTATAGTTAAATGAACTTATGATATACTAGGATCATCAGTGGCAACAGATGGACCTTCAACTGTATTTGGATTTGTAAGTGTCACTTTATCAATTGATGGCTTGTCAACTAGAGATAAATCTTCACTTAGTTTTCCAACTTTGGTTGCATCTGTGATAGTTCCCTTATGTATGGTTTGGATTTAACCTCAGGAAGATTCCTTATTCAACTGGATCAGTTACTGTTTCTTTGTCAATCATTGTTTCATTGTTGATAAGCTGTTCTAGCTTTTTCTAAGGTGTCTTCTTCCCATTCCTTAAGTTCTTGTTTGTGCAAGTAGGCTTTGACTATGATTCCTTAGGCGAGAAATTTCTTTATCTTTATGTGCTAGGACTTTGTTCAAATTTCTTAATTTTTCTTCTAATTCTTTATGATTTTGTTGTTGATTCTGATTTGAATTGGCCGAGAGAGAGCAATTTTCTGAATTAATGTCCCAAAACACTATTTTCTTGTTTGGGTGCTCGATTGCTATGTACTTATTATCAAAATTCACAATAAAAGAACCAAGGGATTTTAATCGTAAGTTTCCAAGAACTACTCATCTTCATAAGTATGTACAACTTTGAATTTGGATTTTTGGGAATATTCATTATACCCAATTCTAAATTATTAATCCCTTCATTATTTTGAGCATTTTTAACTTACTTTGCAATTTGTAATCTATTTGCCCAATTGACATCAATGAGCCTTTTTTTGATAGAGAGGTCAATGGCAATGCTCATGGTCTAATCTTGGATATACCTTACAAACTCATAAAGTTGTTTGGCTTGATGACAATATGGTGGTGAATTGGATATATCCTCTTCCAATGACCCATCTTCCATATGCAGCCCCATACTCATTCGGTGGAAACTTTGTGCTTTAAGTAATCAAAATAAAATTTAGAGGCCATGTGCCCTTCGTTCATCCATTGCAACCTGACACGAACCCTAGCACCCCTAGCTAGGTGAGCGAGCATGCTACAAAGTGATCCCCAAGAAGGCCAATGTGGTAGACAAAGATCGATTGGTTGTTGTTCTCTCTAAGGGTACTCTTTTAGGCCCTGTTATCGTAGGATTTGTAGTTGTGCAAAGCCCAACACAAGGTCACCAAATCTTGCGTAACTATAGGAAATCCTATCATTGTCACCTTAGTAAGAAATCTCCTCGTTTTAGTGATGGAGGAGGTCCACCACAAGGGGGCTTCCCTGGTGACCTCAAGGGATCAAAGTAGCAAGTTTGATAGCCAAGCCTACCGCTTCCTCTCTTGATCACCTGAGTCAAAGACTAGGTCAAAGGGAAAAGAGGTATGAAGCTCGTATGTACTTTCTGGGAACAAGAACGCTTATAGCATGTATATAATGATTTCCAAGTACAAGTATGCAAGTGATACCTTCTAAAGACAATAGACAGTGAAAGATGCTATGGCTGTTGTAAAATTGCAGCAATTACAAACAATACAACAACAATAGATAAATTGTAACAACAACAAAAATTACACTTTAGAATTGCAACAATTTACCATGAGAACTTAGCATTTACTCAATAGAACATTAACCAATTATTATATGAAATTTCTGAGTATGTTTGACCACTATTACAGCAATGTATGCAACAAATTAGTGTATGTTAGGATGGTTGTAGCAAACTTTTGCAACAACATAAAGTATGTTAGTGAATTAGCTTGAGTTAGGGTTAGAAACGTTAGTAGAAATCTTGAGAATAGAGAATAGAGAGTTGTTTGATCACTCTCACCACAAGAGAGCTTAAATGATTAGTGCCTTAGGGCTATGGAGTCTATTGACCACCTATTTCAACTAGGTGTCAACATCATGTACCGTGAAGATATTTGCCTTATGGCATGACAAGGTTGAAGACTTTTGGCTCAGCAGGACAATTATGCCCCCAACACTTCTTTCTGTGTCCACGGAATGTTCACTCCCCTGCGTGGGATAATTTTGTAATATGTTAGCATGGGTCAAGTTTTAATAATTTAGTTTCCTAGGACTTTATCATTAGGGAATTCCTTTCAACAAGTTTTTTTTTTCCTCAGGTAATTAATCATGCTTTTCAACGATTTTGATTACTCTTGAGTTTTCATTCAATAATCCTCCAAAGTGGTGAAAGACATTCTGATGATCGATTTCGGTGGGTTACTAAGGTCTAAAGATGTTGTAAATGACCATGTTAGACATCTCTTAGAGTCTTGTAGAATTCAGTTAGGTTTTGATAAGATTTTTTAATAATTAAAATTTTCCATAAATTGGAAGTTTTAATTAATTTTGATGAAAAATGTAAAAAATTGGTCCTTCTGGATTTTGTATAGGGGTGTGAATACTCAAAACAAATGGCTTATGACCCTGTACACCCTTGGACCAAGTTTTAGCTGAATTGGAAAAATTTTGCTAGGTCATTGTCCATGAGGAGTCCAAGTCAGTCATAAATCAACAAATAATTTGCTAAGGTAAAAAAACCAAAAATTGTAAAAGTGTCTAAAGTCAAGAAAATAAGAGGGGAAATGTTTTCTGATGTATTTTCTAAGTTGGAAAAGTGAAAATCCACTTAGAAGAACCCCCCATGTCAAATCAACAACTTAAAGTGGGTCTCCCTAGTGAGAGGGGTGCCCCCTTTCTTCATGAACTTAGGGAAAAGTGAAAATTAAAGGTGGAGGAGGCCTCAAACCCTAAGTGCGCCCCCCTTGGAGCCTAGTCAAAGGTTTGAACACAACAAAACGGGTTTTCCCCCCTCACATCTCACCCCTCAAACCCTAACTCATCCCAAAACCCTAAAAGTGCGCCCCCCTTGACTGGTTCTCTCTCTCTTGGATGGGTGACACTTGTAACTCATCTAAGAGGGGTCTCTCCTCTTTCCCTTCTTTAAAAAGAAGCCCCCTCTGCTCATTTTGACATCAAGTCTCACAACAACTCTATTATGCCAAAATTTCTCCCCTCTCTCTCTTGCTTTCTCCTCATTTCTCTCATGTAATCTTTCTGCAATATTGCAACCATTTTTTGAAGCAATAAAGTGAAGCTTTTGAGGATATCTTAGTGTTCTCTTGGTATATTCTTGGCACTCTTTGGCTACTCTTGTATGTTGTTTTCTCTTAGTTAAGGTAATATTGTAAATTTTTGTTTATTTTTGCTCACATTGTTTTACTTGAAGAACCCTAAGCAAAGTATTTTGCTAGGGATAAATCTGTAGTAGTATTACTATAGGTTTATGTGATTTGCTTTTATTAGTGTTTTCAAATTATTTTGTAGGCCTTTTAAAAGATCTCACCTTTTTGCCTCATTGTGTAGCAAGGGTTTATAGATTTATAGGTTGCCAAAGCTTGGAGGAGTGGACTCCAAAGGCTTCATTTTTCTTCACATAATTTTCTGATTTAATTTTCAGCCTTATATTTACTTATTTTCTGCATAAATAATCATTTAAATCTTGCTTAAAAATCAGTTTCCAAGTTCAGATTTTTATTGTAAATTTTTTTTGTATTATACACTAACCAAAACTAACTTGTTTAGGTGACTTCTAACATTTTCCAGCAAGCTTTGTTTGCTGTTATATGCATGTTTTCAGTAGTAAAAGGGGAGGTGCTGCCCAAGTTTGGCCACTAAAGGCTCAAGAAAGCATCTACAAGCTTTGGTGCAAAACCCCTTTCTTTCTCTTGCTTACTAAAGTCATTGTAAGTAGCCTAAGAGAGTCTCTTGGGCTTGCATTCTCCATTATTTTTCAAGTTCATAATCTGTAATTTAGTTTAAAATTTTTGTCCACACCTTGCATGTGATTGGCTTTGCCATCCTTGCAAAATCGTGCCGTCTAGGATTGGAAGTAATTTTCTGATTTTTGCATTAATTTGTTTGCCCACGTTGGTCACAAAATCAGTAGGCTTTGTCCTCCACCTTGTGCCATAGTTGTGAGGCTTGTAAAGTAGTTTAATTTATTTTATCCACCTTTGTCACAAAATCGGTAGGCTTTGCCCTCCACATTCTGCCAAATTTGTGTGGCTAAGTTTGTTCATTATTGTTTATTTTATGCTATTTATTTATTGTTTGCCCACACCTTGCATGTGAGTGGCTATGCCATACTGCAATATTGTGATGGCTAGTGCTTAAAGTTTCATTTTGGCAAAGTAAATAAAATTTACCCTGCTTTTTCCCTGTATTCCCTCCCCTTGCCACTTAGTGGATCTTGGGTAATAAGAAAGGGCAAAGGATTGAGTGGTTAGTCTAATTAGGCATTCATTTCCCATTATTGTTTAGCCACTAAAATAAGATGACTTGTGGAGGCTAGAAGGGGTTGAAGCCGGGGACGGTTTCACGACACTAAGTGTTCTCCTTGTTGAGCGCCCAAGCACTTTGGACTTGACCTGTGGAGCCAGTGGAGAACCTTGTTGTTCTCTTGTTGAGCACCCAACATTTCCTCTTGGCTAAAGGATAAGGACTTGGGGTAGTCACATAGCCTAGGTTTGGAATAATTCTCATCTAATTCCCCCCTAAATTCAAGAGAGACTTAAAACTAATTAAAAACAACCTACACACTTGCGCAACATTTACATTTCCTTACAATTTCCATTTTAACAATTTATTTTCAAGTATTTACATTCCATTTATTTTCTGCAAGTTATTTACATTATTCTTTGTTTCTTATTCAAACAATCTTTAATTCTTTGGGAAGTAATTGTTTATATGTAAAGTTATTTTGTGAATTATTGTGTGGATAAATTTATTGTTTTATTTGAAGTTGTAGAGATACCTTTTTTGTGGATATTTGTTCAATGAGTGGAATTTAATAATCTTTAGGAACTGGTCTATTTGTTTATAAAATAAAGGTTTGCTTGTCATTGAAGGATTGCATATTGCATTGGTTGATTGTCATTGGGTTGGGTCTTCCTAATCAACAAATTAATTAACTCCTAGAACATTTCATAAACCTTCACATAGTTTAATAGAGTCTACTCCCCTCGAACCTTCACATAGTTTAATAGAGTCTACTCCCCTCGGATTCCCTAGGAGTGAGCCTAGACGGAATGAGTCCAGATTGAGGTGACAGTGGGTCTGGACTCTAGATTCAGGTTTGTGCTTCCAAGGACACATCAAGTGGGTTGGAGACTTCTCCACATTTGTAGGTGTGTATTAGGCGACAACATCTTTAGTTCCGTTGCCGGGGACAAGTCTCTTGTCCTTGGTTAATTGACAAACTTATTTAATTCTTTAAAAACTAAGTAATAAAATTTCCCCTTAATTTTTTTTACAACTTAAAATTTGTTATTAGACATTGCTTAATCTCCAAGTGGCGACTCCATTTGATCATTCTTTGAGGTATCCTACCAGGAGCAACCCGCAAGGGTTGGTTGATTCCCTTCCTGAACCCGAAAAGGTGTATAGGAGGAGAATAAACAAACTAGCTCCTTGTAGGCTCCTTGAAAGTCTCGGGGAAGAAGCAATCTCTGATATACATTTCTTATTTGTATTTAATAATCCTACAACAACTATGGCTGACCAATATAATCCATGTAATTTTACTAATATTCAAGGTTATCCTCATCCTCTTCTTGACAAAGCTATTGATAAATCATCTATTTTTCAGGGAAACAACGCTAATAATGCCCACTCTCACATCAGAAAGTTCAATTTGTGCATCAGTAGATGGTGTAATACTCAAGACTATGAAGATACCAAGATGAAGCTTTTTGTCTTGTCTTTGGAAGATGATGTCGCAGACTGGTTCATGGAACAGGATGATGACAAATTTAACACCTTGGCGGAAATCCAGAAAGCCTTCATGGAAAGATGGGGTGATCAGAAGGAAGATCGTCATTTATTGGCTGCCCTTAGCTCTAGTCAAAAGAAAGAAAATGAAACAATGGAAGAATTCCATAAGAGGTTTAATGACTTGGTTAAAAGTCTCCCTCAAACTATTAAGCCTCTTGATGCCTCAATTTTAATTCATTATATGGAAGCCTTTGAGGGAAAAATCATATATCAGTTAAGGGATAAAGAGCCAACAAATCTAAAGGATGCACAAAAGTATGCGATCAAAATAGATAAGAATATGAAAGATGCTAGGAAGTCAAATCTTCCTAGTTTTTCAAGGGGAACTTCTTCCAAACCCAATGAGGAGAAGAAGAAGAAAGTTGAAAATCAAGAATCCTCTAATGATGTCATTAAGGAACTCACCCAATTAATTAAGAAAATCGAAATTAACCATGCTAATCAGATGACAACTATGCAAAATAGGTTGGTAGCCATGGAGAGGGCTCAAGCTAATAGACCCCATCATAAGCCAAATAATTAATGGCAAAAGAAACCTCCATCTAAAGAGCAAAGGCCCCCAAATCCTTTTGAGTCTACTAACTTAGTTGACCACCAAGTTATCCCATATTGTAGGCCTTGTGGGCAATTTCATGAAGAATCAACTTGCCAAATATTTCTTCAAATTTGTGTTGAAGGAGAGCCCTCCAAATCAAAAAATGAGCAAGTTAATATGTTTGGTCATGAATATAATGTGGGCATGAATGAATGGATGGAATTGATGGAGCATAGTAGGGAGGTAAATTGCATGAATGAAGTTGTGGACAAAGTAACAGAAAAATTTGGTCCTAAGCCTACTCCCAAGAAAGTGACAAAAATGGCTAGATATAGAGGTTTAACTTATCAAAGGAATGGAACCAGAAATCAAGACAAACCTCAAACACGTGCTTCTAAGTTCTAAGGTACCTCCTCCCCTCCTAAATCAAATGTTCCTACAAATGCAGAATTAAATATTGACTTAGGAGGATGGTTGAATAATGCAAAAATGTTGATCCCTGTAGTAGAAATTATGAAGAGTTCATCTCAAAATGGGAAACTACTCAAGGCTATAGAAGATCCTCCTCAAAGTAATATTGACAAACCACAAGCTATAGCCTACCAAGATGCACCTGTAATTTTGCAAAATTGGGATAGGGGAAATGAAAAGAATCAACCATTTTTCCTTTCTTTACTTGTGAACAACCATCTCCTTCACAATTGCATGCTTGATTCAGGAGCAAGTTCAAATGTTATGACTAAGAAAGTAATGGAACAGTTAAATTTAAGGATTTCAAGACCTTACCATAACATTTGTGCCATGGATAGTAAAATGATTGAGGTGCATGGCTTGATAAAAAACTTACAACTGCATTTGGCTGGCTTCTCTGATATTCTAATTGAAATGGACATAGTGGTGATTGATGTGCCTGATGCTTGGGGTATGTTGCTCTCAAGAAAACAACTGCAGATTTGGGGGGTAATATACAGATGGATTTAACTTATGCCACCATTCCCACAAGATGGAGCCATGTTTAGGTTAAACAAAGAATTGGAAAGGAGGTATCATGTAGAAGACCCAAGGAATCCCAAGAATGAATTAAAGTATAAAGAAGATGACTTTTGGAATTATGCCATTTTGTCTAACTCTTTAGAGCCCATAGAAGAAGAAACTAAAGAGGAAAGAATTAATGAAGTGTGGCACATGCATTTTGATGGTGCATTTTCTAGATCAGGGAAGGGTGTTGGCATAGTCATTGAATCTCCTTCTGGTCAAGAATTTAAGTTTGCATATAGGTTGGAATTTGATGCTATTAATAATGTAGTTGAATATAAGGCTTTGTTGCTTGGTCTAGAACTTTGCAAGGATATGGGTATCAAATGTTTGAACATAAAAGGGGATTCAGATTTGGTCATCCTTCAACTTAAGAATAAATTTGCATGCAAATCGGAAAGGCTAAGAAGATATAGGAATGCAATATGGGACACCATGGAAAGTTTTGATGCCTTAGACCTTGTTGCTATTCCTAGAGATTAGAATTTTAAAGCAGATGAGCATGCTGTGGTTGCTTCTACTCTTCAACTCTTCCAAGATTTAATTAATGGAAACGTTAAGGTAGAAGTCATACTTAGGCCTTCGGTTCTAGATAATGTGGATCATTGACAAATATTTGATGATGATAAGCAGGTCATTAAGTTCTTGAACAACATACATGAATTTTCTGATTTCCACACTAGTGAACAAGAAGAGGTGTATAATTATACAAAAAATGATCATAAAATTAACCCAGTCCCTAGAAGCCTTGTTGCACAGGAACAACGTTTTGATAGGCAAGATGGTCACAAACCAAAGGAGGAAACATGTATAAAACCAAGGGATCATATAGAAGTGAACATTGGAACTAATGAGGAGCCTAGAATGGTGAAAGTTGGAAAAAACACACCTAAAGAAGAAAATGAAGAAATAATAAAATTACTAAGAGAATATAGGGATGTTTTGGCTTTTACCTATGATGAGCTTAAGGTCT
>JZKD02S1824528.1:463329-474224 GCA_000966675.3 Picea glauca | reverse complement strand
AAATTTCATTAATATTGGGAATGGGCATTAAACATTTGGAGTGATAAGGAGTGATTGAAACCGGGATTGGGATAAATTGCAGAAGTGAGAAAACACTCAGAAAAATCAACAGTTTAAACACAAGAAAAGGGGTTTTCCCCCCTCACATCTCACCCCTCAAACCCTAACTCATCCCAAAACCCTAAAAGTGCGCCCCCCTTGACTGGTTTTGTCTCTCTTGGATGGGTGACACTTGTAACTCATCCAAGAGGGGTCTCTCCTCTTTCCCTCCTTTAAAAAAAAGCCCCCTCTCCTCATTTTGACATCAAGTCTCACAACAACTCTATTATGCCAAAATTGCTCCCCTCTCTCTCTTGCTTTCTCCTCATTTCTCTCATGTAATCTTGCTGCAATAATTCAGCCATTTTTTGAAGCAATAAAGTGAAGCTTTTGAGGATCTCTTAGTGTTCTCTTGGTGTATTCTTGGTACTCTTTGGCTACTCTTGTATGGTGTTTTCTCTTAGTTAAGGTAATATTGTAAATTTTTGTTTATTTTTGCTCACATTGTTTTACTTGAAGAACCCTAAGCAAAGTATTTTACTAGGGATAAATCTGTAGTAGTATTGCTATAGGTTTATGTGATTTGCTTTTATTAGTGTTTGCAAATTATTTTGTAGGCCTTTTAAAAGATCTCACCTTCTTGCCTCATTGTGTAGCTAGGGTTTATAGATTTATAGGTTGCCAAAGCTTGGAGGAGTGGACTCCAAAGGCTTCATTTTTCTTCACATAATTTTCTGATTTAACTTTCAGCCTTACATTTACTTATTTTCTGCATAAATAATCATTTAAATCTTGCTTAAAAATCAATTTCCAAGTTCAGATTTTTATTGTAAAAAATTTCTGTATTATACACTAACCAAAACTAACTTGTTTAGGTGACTTTTAACATTTTCCAGCCAGCTTTATTTGCTGTTATATGCAGGTTTTTACCAGTAAAAGGGGAGGTGTTGCCCAAGTTTGGCCACTAAAGGCTCAAGAAAGCATCTACAAGCTTTGGTGCAAAACCCCTTTCTTTCTCTTGCTTTTTAAAGTCATTGTAAGCAGCCCAAGGGAGTCTCTTGGGCTTGCATTCTCCATTTATTTTCCAAGTTCATAATCTGTAATTTAGTTTTAAATTTTTGCCCACACCTTGCATGTGATTGGCTTTGCCTTCCTTGGAAAATCGTGCCGGCTAGGATTGGAAGTAATTTTCTGATTTTTGCATTAATTTGTTTGCCCACCTTGGTCACAAAATCGGTAGGCTTTGTCTTCCACCTTGTGCCATAGTTGTGAGGCTTGTAAAGTAGTTTAATTTTTTTTATCCACCTTTGTCACAAAATCGGTAGGCTTTGTCCTCTACATTGTGCCAAAGTTGTGTGGCTAAGTTTGTTCATTATTGTTTATTTTTATGCTATTTATTTATTGTTTGCCCACACCTTGCATGTGAGTGGCTATGCCATACTGCAATATCGTGATGGCTAGTGCTTAAAGTTTTATTTTGGCAAAGTAAATAAAATTTACCCCTCTTTTGCCCCGTAATAAAATTTTCCCTTAATTTTTTACAACTTAAAATTTATTATTAGACATTGCTTAATCTCCAAGTGGCGACTCCATTTGATCATTATTGCTTAATCTCCAAGTGGCGACTCCATTTGATCATTCTTTGAGGTATGCTACCAGGAGAAACCCTCAAGGGTTGGTTGATTCCCTTCCTGAACCCGAAAAGGTTTATAGGAGGAGAATAAACAAATTAGCTCCTCGTAGGCTCCTTGAAAGTCTTGGGGAAGAAGCAATCTCTGATATACATTTCTTATTTGTATCTAATAATCCTACAACAACTATGGGTGACCAATATAAGCCATGTAATTTTACTAATATTCAAGGTTATCCTCATCCTCTTCCTGACAAAGCTATTGATAAATCACCTATTTTTCAGGGAAACAACGCTATTAGTGCCCACTCTCACATCAGAAAGTTCAATTTGTGCATCAGTAGATGGTGTAATACTCAAGACTATGAAGATACCAAGATGAATCTTTTTGTCTTGTCTTTGGAAGATGATGTCGCAGACTGGTTCATGGAACAGGATGATGACAAATTCAACACCTTGGCGGAAATCTAGAAAGTCTTCATGGAAAGATGGGGTGATAAGAAGGAAGATCGTCATTTATTGGCTGCCCTTAGCTCTAGTCAAAAGAAAGAAAATGAAACAATGGAAGAATTCAATAAGAGGTTTAATGACTTGGTTAAAAGTCTCCCTCAAACTATTAAGCCTCCTGATGCCTCAATTTTAATTCATTATATGGAAGCCTTTGAGGGAGAAATCATATATCAGTTAAGGGATAAAGAGCCAACAAATCTAAAGGATGCACAAAAGTATGCGATCAAAATAGATAAGAATATGCAAGATGCTAGGAAGTCAAATCTTCCTGGTTTTTCAAGGGGAACTTCTTCCAAACCCAATGAGGAGAAGAAGAAGAAAGTTGAAAATCAAGAATCTTCTAATGATGGCATTAAGGAACTCACCCAATTAATTAAGAAAATGGAAATTAACCATCCTAATCAGATGACAACCATGCAAAATAGGTTGGTAGCCATGGAGAGGGCTCAAGCTAATAGACCCCATCATAAGCCAAATGATAAGTGGCAAAAGAAACCTCCATCTCAAGAGCAAAGGCCCCCAAATCCTTTTGAGTCTTCTAACTTGGTTGACCACCAAGTTATCCCATATTGTAGGCCTTCTGGGCGATTTCATGAAGAATCAACTTGCCAAATCTTTCTTCAAATTTGTGTTGAAGGAGAGCCCTCCAAATCAGAAAATGGGCAAGTTAATATGTTTGGTCATGAATATAATGTGGGCATGAATGAATGGATGGAATTGATGGAGCATAGTAGGGAGGTAAATTGCATGAATGAAGTTGTGGACAAAGTAACAGAAAAATTTGGTCCTAAGCCTACTCCCAAGAAAGTGACAAAAATGGCTAGATATAGAGGTTTAACTTATCAAAGGAATGGAACCAGAAATCAAGACAAACCTCAAACACGTGCTTCTAAGTTCTAAGGTACCTCCTCCCCTCCTAAATCAAATGTTCCTACAAATGCAGAATTAAATATTGACTTAGGAGGATGGTTGAATAATGCAAAAATGTTGATCCCTGTAGTAGAAATTATGAAGAGTTCATCTCAAAATGGGAAACTACTCAAGGCTATAGAAGATCCTCCTCAAAGTAATATTGACAAACCACAAGCTATAGCCTACCAAGATGCACCTGTAATTTTGCAAAATTGGGATAGGGGAAATGAAAAGAATCAACCATTTTTCCTTTCTTTACTTGTGAACAACCATCTCCTTCACAATTGCATGCTTGATTCAGGAGCAAGTTCAAATGTTATGACTAAGAAAGTAATGGAACAGTTAAATTTAAGGATTTCAAGACCTTACCATAACATTTGTGCCATGGATAGTAAAATGATTGAGGTGCATGGCTTGATAAAAAACTTACAACTGCATTTGGCTGGCTTCTCTGATATTCTAATTGAAATGGACATAGTGGTGATTGATGTGCCTGATGCTTGGGGTATGTTGCTCTCAAGAAAACAACTGCAGATTTGGGGGGTAATATACAGATGGATTTAACTTATGCCACCATTCCCACAAGATGGAGCCATGTTTAGGTTAAACAAAGAATTGGAAAGGAGGTATCATGTAGAAGACCCAAGGAATCCCAAGAATGAATTAAAGTATAAAGAAGATGACTTTTGGAATTATGCCATTTTGTCTAACTCTTTAGAGCCCATAGAAGAAGAAACTAAAGAGGAAAGAATTAATGAAGTGTGGCACATGCATTTTGATGGTGCATTTTCTAGATCAGGGAAGGGTGTTGGCATAGTCATTGAATCTCCTTCTGGTCAAGAATTTAAGTTTGCATATAGGTTGGAATTTGATGCTATTAATAATGTAGTTGAATATAAGGCTTTGTTGCTTGGTCTAGAACTTTGCAAGGATATGGGTATCAAATGTTTGAACATAAAAGGGGATTCAGATTTGGTCATCCTTCAACTTAAGAATAAATTTGCATGCAAATCGGAAAGGCTAAGAAGATATAGGAATGCAATATGGGACACCATGGAAAGTTTTGATGCCTTAGACCTTGTTGCTATTCCTAGAGATTAGAATTTTAAAGCAGATGAGCATGCTGTGGTTGCTTCTACTCTTCAACTCTTCCAAGATTTAATTAATGGAAACGTTAAGGTAGAAGTCATACTTAGGCCTTCGGTTCTAGATAATGTGGATCATTGACAAATATTTGATGATGATAAGCAGGTCATTAAGTTCTTGAACAACATACATGAATTTTCTGATTTCCACACTAGTGAACAAGAAGAGGTGTATAATTATACAAAAAATGATCATAAAATTAACCCAGTCCCTAGAAGCCTTGTTGCACAGGAACAACGTTTTGATAGGCAAGATGGTCACAAACCAAAGGAGGAAACATGTATAAAACCAAGGGATCATATAGAAGTGAACATTGGAACTAATGAGGAGCCTAGAATGGTGAAAGTTGGAAAAAACACACCTAAAGAAGAAAATGAAGAAATAATAAAATTACTAAGAGAATATAGGGATGTTTTGGCTTTTACCTATGATGAGCTTAAGGTCTATAGGGAGGATGTAATTCAACATACCATTCCTTTGAAGGAAGAAACAAAGCCCTTTAGACAGAAGTTGAGACAAATTAATCCCAAGCTAGCTCCTTTGGTCCAAAAGGAGTTGCAAAAAATGTTAGCAGCCGAAATAATAGCCAAAACAAGATATTCTTCATGGTGTTCAAATTTGGTTGTGGCTAGAAAGAAGAATGGTTCAATCAGGTTATGTGTAGATTTCAGAAACTCGAACATTGTGTGCACAAAGGACAACTATCCTCTTCTCAAGATGGAAACATTATTACAAAGGGTAACAAGTTCTGGAATGATTTCAATGTTTGATGGGTTTTCTGGTTATAATCAAATCAGGGTCAAAGAAGAGGATAGGCATAAAACTACATTTACTACTCCTTGGGGTACCTTTGAATATCTAAGAATGCCTTTTGGTTTATCTAATGCTGGAGCTACTTTTCAAAGAGCTATGGATTATGCCTTTAGAGGATTGATTGGGAAAATCATTGAAATTTATCAGGATGACTTAATAGTGTTTTCGAAAGATGGGAAGAGTTACATGAGTCATTTGAAACGGGTTTTTGAAAGATGCAGGGAATTTGGAATTTCTTTAAATCCGACTAAGTCAGTTTTTGAGGTAACAAAAGGAAAATTTTTGGGCCACATAATTTCCAAAGATGGGGTTAAGATAGATCCAGAAAGAATTGGATCAATTAAAAAGGTCCCTTTGCTGGATACTATTGGCCCACAATCTTTTCAGATGTCCATAAACTTGTAAGAAAATGTGAGCCTTGTCAGCTTTTCACTGGAAAGCAGAAGTTAGCTGCCCTCCCTTTACAAGTAGTGGTGCTTGAAGCCCCTTTTCAGCAGTGGGGTTTGGACTTCATAGGAAAGTTTAAAGATGATAAATCAAGTAATGGTTATTCATGGGTCTTAACAACTACAAATTACTTCACTAAGTGGGTTGAAGCCATCCCTACTAAATCAACAACTGAAAAGGTTATCATGGATTTCCTTGAAGATAAGATAATAACTAGATTTGGTGTGCCTTCAAAGATAGTAACAGATAATGCAAAAGCCTTTTGCTCAACAAAAATGTCCTCTTTCTGTTTCAAATATGGTTTTATCTTATCCCATTCATTGGATTATTATCCTCAGGGAAATGGTCAAGCAAAGTCAAGTAATAAAAATCTAATGACCATAGTTAAGAAAATTGTTGGGGAAAACAAAAAGTCATGGGACAATAAAATCAAATATGCATTATGGGCAGATAGAATAACAAAAAAGGCTTCAACAGGGAAAAGTCCATTTGAGTTGGTATATGGTTTGGATGTTAAATTGCCAATACATCTCAAACTTCCAGCATATGAGTTACTTCAGGATTTCACTTCAGAAAAATATGCGGTTCAGAACAGGATTAATCATATGATTGAGTTGGATGGAAACAAAAGAAAAGCTTAGGGTCAAAGTCGTAAAAATCAAGAAAAGATTAAAAAGGCATTTGATAAATCAACAAGACAGAGGGATTTCAGAGTTGGGGATATAATGTTATTATGGGATAAAGGCAAAGAAAAACCAACCAAACATGGAAAGTTTGACAACTTATGGTTGGGTCCATATGTGATCCGACAAATAGCAGGTCCGAATTCTTTCTACCTCAACCACTTGGATGGTGAGCCCATAAACATCCCAAGGAATGGGCAACAACTCTAGTTATTTTTCAAGTGATGAGCCATTTGGTGTCCAAAGGGACGCCCTTTGTAATGTATCTCTAACCCTTCTCCTTTGATTCTTTCAATTTTGTCATTATTTAATTTATGTATATAGTTCGTGGTATAGTCATTGCATTTATTTGATTATTGTCAATATCATTTCATTTATTTGATTATTATTTATTCTTTTCGCACATGTACTTATGTTGGTTATTGCGAATTGGTGAGAACTTTGTTTTGCAGATTCTGAGGTTCTCGCATGCTCGCCTTCCCAAAGATCGAGCACACGTTCCCATGTGGAGCTAGATGTTGACCACCTATTTCAACTAGGTGTCAACGTCATGTACCATGAAGATATTTGCCTTATGGCATGACAAGGTTGAAGACTTTTGGCTCAGCAGGGCAATTATGCCCCCAACACTTCTTTCTGTGTCCACAGAATGTCCGCCCACCTGTGTGGGATAATCTTTTAATATGTTAGCATGGGTCAAGTTTTAATAATTTAGTTGTCTAGGAATTTATCATTCGGGAATTTCTTTCATCGAGTGTTTTTTTTCCTCAGGTAATTAATCTTGCTTTTCAACGATTTTAATTACTCTTGAGTTTTTCACTCAATAATCCTCCAAAGTGGTGAAATAAATTCTAATGATCGATCCCAGTGGGTGACTAAGGTCTAAATATGTTGTAAATGACCACGTTAGACATCTCCTAGAGTCTTGCGGAATTCTGTTAGGTTTTGATAAGATTTTTTAATAATTAAAATTTTCCGTAAATTTGAAATTTTAATTATTTTTGATAAAAAATGTTAAAAAAATTGTTCTTGTGGATTTTGTATAGGGGTGTGAGTACTTAAAACAAATGGCTTATGATCCCCTCCACCCTTGGACCAAGTTTCAACTCAATTGGACAAGTTTTGCTAGGTCATTGTCCATGAGGAGTCCAAGTCAGTCAGAAATCAACAAATAATTGGCTAAGGTAAAAAAGCCAAAAATTGTAAAAGTGTCTAAAGTCAAGAAAATAAGTGGGGAAATATTTTCTAATGTATTTCCTAAGTTGGAAAAGTGAAAATCCACTTAGAAGAACCCCCCATGTCAAATCAACAACTTAAAGTGGGTCTCCCTAGTGAGAGGGGCGCCCCCCTTCTTCATGAACTTAGGGAAAAGTGAAAATTAAAGGTGGATGAGGTCTCAAACCCTAAGTGTGCCCCCCTTAGAGCCTAGTCAAAGGTTTGAACACAAGAAAAGGGGTTTCCCCCCCTCACATCTCAACCCTAAACCCTAACTCATCCCAAAACCCTAAAAATTCACCCCCCTTGACTGGTTCTCTCTCTCTTGGATGGGTGACACTTGTAACTCATCCAAGAGGGGTCTCTCCTCTTTCTCTCCTTTAAAAGGAATCCAGCTCTCCTCATTTTGACATCAAGTCTCACAGCAACTCTATTATGCCAAAATTTGTCCCCTCTCTCTCTTGCTTTCTCCTCATTTCTCTCATGTAATCTTGCTGCAATATTGCAACCATTTTTTGAAGCAATAAAGTGAAACTTTGGAGGATCTCTTGGTGTATTCTTGGTACTCTTTGGCTACTCTTGTATGGTGTTTTCTCTTGGTTAAGGTAATATTGTAAATTTTTGTTTATTTTTGCTCACATTGTTTTACGTGAAGAACCCTAAGCAAAGTATTTTGCTAGTATTGCTATAAGTTTATGTGATTTGCTTTTATTAGTGTTTGCAAAGTATTTTGTAGGCCTTTTAAAAGATATCACTTTCTTGCCTCATTGTGTAGCAAGGGTTTACAGATTTAAGGTTGCCAAAGCTTGGAGGAGTGGACTCCAAAGGCTTCATTTTTCTTCACATGATTTTTTGATTTAATTTTCAGCCTTCTATTTACTTATTTTCTGCATAAATAATTATTTAAATCTTGCTTAAACAACAATTTCCAAGTTCAGATTTTTATTGTCAAAAATTTCTGTATTATACACTAACCAAAACTAACTTGTTTAGGTGACTTTTAATATTTTCCAGCAAGCTTTATTTGCAGATCCATCAAACCCTAGCCCCTAGGTGACATCAAGGGCTAGGAGGGTGACGTCTAGGCCTCCAAAGGCCAACGTTCAAGTGGAGAGGGGTGGAGTCTCATCCTCAAACCATGCCAAGATGCCTGCAATGGTAACCTCCTCCATCATCAAGGTGCAACGCTCATCATCAAATGGTGCCCCAAACGTGGGGTCTAGCTTCCATCTTGTGGGAAAGGTCTTGTAAAGACAGTATGCCCTCCAAGGGTCCACAAGTCATATGAGTCACGCCAAGTAAGCCACATCTAATAAGAGAATCACCCAAACATGTGCATCAAAGCCCCATTTTCAAATTAAACAAATTCTCAAAGACCTTATAAAGTTTGCGTAATTTAGGTATGGCAGGGGTGTCATGGTGCCCTATTGGGTAGGCCAATCCCCAAGTCAAAGGATGTTTTCCAGGAAGACCCCATCTAAGTCATGTAACGAATATGAGATGGACTAGGGAAAGACTTCTAGGTACGTGGTCTTGACATATAAGGGTTTGTATTGTCTCATTTATGGGTACCTTTGTAGAGGGTGTGTTGCCCTTCGTCCGCGATGCAACATTTTTCCAAGCCCTTTATTGCCATTAATTGATTAAGGTCCAAAACATTGAGTACTATGTGCAATGGAAAGTAAAGAGCACCGTAATGCCACTTGAAGCTAGCAACACGGAGAGTGCCATATGCAATGGAAAGTAAGGGACACCACAAAATGCATTTCCTCAACATGTGAGACATTTTTATTAGTTATATGTTAGAAGGTCCTTGATTTTTATGGAGTAGTGCTTTATTGCTCTCAGGACCTTAGGGCGAGCATCTGGAAGGATAATGATTGGCGTTTTACTTTTTCCAGCTACAACACCTCTGGGCCTTTAGCTCCTTCTTCCCATGAAATGAGGTGCAATTGCTTCTTGGGTCAATGAGCCCAAAATCCCAAAAGATGAGGAAATGGAAGGGGAAGAAGTGTGGAAAGTGGTAAGTATGAGCGAGAATGGTACGATGACCCTTCAAGGAACCACCCAGTAGCAACCCTTTTCCCGAGGGTGACCTACTTACTAGGAAACCATGCCACCAACTGAGGTGAAACTAGGCAAAAGGTATAATTTTCAAGCAAACGTTCCATAATCAATTTCTTTGCAATATGTTCAAATGCTTCAAATATTAAAATGACACTTACCACGAGACCAAACTTGTTACCTCATGAAGCAAGACCTGCTGTCTTTTTGGAGCCAAGCTGTTGTAGTGGATGATGCTCTGTGGTAAAGTAGAGGGGCTCTGTGGGCTGTGCTAGGCATCGGACTCTCGACACTCCATGTTTGCTACCTGTGGGCTTCGAGACATCATCTCCATAGTTACCCCTAGCCTGGGGGGTAACAGGCCTTTACCACTATGAAGAATGGTAATTCCTTTTGCACTAATGGATTTCCTTTTAAGTTGGTTGCTCTCTAAATGTGAAGAGTTGCTTCACGAATTGTTAGATAGGAACATATGAGATTTGTCTAGGGTAGTTTCATCCATGACACAATGATCTCTACATGGGAAGCTATGGATTGGTCTAGGGAGATTGGCTAGGAGTATTTGTTTTTGAAAATTGACTTTAATAAGGCATATGACAGGGTTGATTGGTCCTTTATTACGAATATGCTGCAATTGTTAGATTTTCATAAAATTTTGTTAGCATTAGATTTACCATAGCATTTTGATCTTCTTTTAACATTCAATAACCATATACTGAAATATATAAGCAACAGATAAACAAGCACAAGAAGCCACAAAGATTTATCTTGGGAAAACCCCAAATTCGGGGAAAAAACCCAACCAACTTTTCTTAGAGAGAGTGTTTCTAATATCCCAATACAACCATGAACAAGCTTTATTTACAAGAGCAAACCAACAATGAAGAAACCTTGATAACAAATACTTATCTCTTCTTCTTGTCAAACCCTAGCGAGGGTAGACAACTGAGCAACACCACACAACTGGTGCAAGATAGGTGCATCACTAGAGCAAGATAGTGCACCACAAAACTAGCACAATTGTCAACTGTCAACTGGCAACTGCAACTGACAACTGGCAGCTGCAACTGAAAACTGGCACGAAGCAACTGGGCAACACCACACAACCTTAGCGCAACTTTTCTAGAGGTAGCGCACAAGAGAAACCACCAAGAATATCCTTCCCAAGTGGGGCACACTCTCCAAGAGAACCAGAGAACCAATAATAGAGAAACTGACACAATTGCAGCTACTAGCTACTTAGTGCGCACTGCAGAAGGAGAACTGTGTGTCTGTACAAATGAAGTGATCTAGCCTGTATTTATACTAATCTGGGTGTCTGTTTGGGCCGACTTCTCATTCTAGATCTTTATTATTTTTCTGTGGGGCCGACTTCTCTTCTGGGGTCTTCAATATTACTTTATTATTTTTGTGGGCTGACTTCTCTTCCTGGAAAT
>JZKD02S1824528.1:448223-460820 GCA_000966675.3 Picea glauca | reverse complement strand
CACATTGCGAAATTCTGTCCAGCCAGACGAGAAGAATACAAGAGGAAACATAAGAGGCACCATGCCCATGCAGTTGAAGATGAAGAGCCACCTGCAAAGATGATAAGAGAACAGACAGAATTTTGAAAATTTGTCTCCTAAAAGCCCTTGAACCATCAAATTTCTTGTGAGAATTAGGACATGGGAATAAATAAAATGATTCGGGAATAATGAGGGGATTGAAATTAATGTAAAGTGAAAATAATGAATGGGAAATGTAAACGGTCAATGTCCTTTTATTATTTATTCAACATCAATTATCATAATCGATCCCAGGTTCGAACCTTTTCTTATAATTTCTGGAAAAAAAAAAACATATTAACAGAATCCCCAATATTCTTCTTATCACAATGTTTTAATCCTTCGAACAATACCCATTTGAACTCTGTTCTATCAAAACTTTTATCCATTAAATTCATCATTAGGACAGATCGAATCCAATATCCAGGTAACAGAGCGCAAGAAGACTTTGCAAATAATTTGTATCATTGTCACATCTCAGCTTGTAGAATGTTGAACTCTAAGCATTAGTGAAACACTGATATTTTAAAAGGATTATGCAGACCCAACACCCAATAACATGTTGCTGGAAAACTTCATGAAAACGAGTTTGTAGAGGTAAATATTGACAAGCAGTCGGGGTATGATAGTTGAGTCAAGGGACTCTATATGGGTTTTGTAATAACACCTGGGCTTATCCATCAACTGCCTAAATTTTAAAATAAATAAGTCGAAACAGGAAGCAAAATTGAAACCTTGGTTCTGGAACCTAGAACCCATTTTTTGTAAGTGACTCAAGACTATTTACAGCCAGGAGCATATCGAAATGAGGAAACTAGAAACCATTCAAGAGTCGATAACATTGTCAAGTGGAAATAGAAAGATGGCAGCTCACATTTCCTTCTTATTCATTTTGTTATGAATATGAGTATAACAGAGACCGATGCCAAGCTACAGCCATAATAAGACTCTACCCAAATGCATTCATTACTGCTATGGTTCGCAACCATTGGTACTATCCTTTTCCTTTAAAATGAAACAGTGGAAATGCAACACCAAAGCTCACACTATCATTGCATTGAAAACCCAACCTTTTTCATTTGTAAGAGCTCATGTTACAAAACAAAACTCGTCATTTGATAATATTTCCAACATTGATGCTCAACAGAGAAACATACACACAGCATGCAAACGACTAGAGCCAATATCTAAATTTTATCAGAGCAAGAGCAAACCATTGATGCTAGAAGAGTCAAAGAGTTCCATACCTGTTCAAATTTGTCTAAAAAGCCACGAAGGGGCAGCCCAAATCTTAACAAACCACCGAAAAATCTATAATCCTCAGTTAACAGCAGCAACACGCTTCCAAGCAAAAGACAATGCGAAAAGGTGGTATACCACAAAAGGGAAATGAGCGGAATGCATTTACTTCATGTCGTTTCAACCATCAACCAACCCACCAATTATTAATTGCATCCAACAAAACTTTACACGGTGGAGCGCACTCAGCGCCAATTCAAATCAAACCTCATGCCATACATCAAACCATCAACTTCACCATTTTGATATATATCCCATACTCACAAACGATAAGGAGCATTGTTGTTTTAAAAGAAATCGAATTATATAAAACATCAAGTAACATGAAGTATAGCATATGTGACTTGCATTGTAACTTGAGTTCATTCGTGCTTGTGTGCGATGACCCTAACATAGTTTTGGAACCTTTATATGATATCGTTGGTGATATATGGTAAATAAAACTTGACCAACCCCTTTTTTTTAACATATTGCATTCATATAATGACACATCTTGCATTTTGTATGCAGCATGATTTTGCTTGGAGGTTCCTTTCTTTTCTTTTTGACGGATAGCACATCATTAAAAATGAAATATGAGGATGGAGACATCGTTAATTACCGTTGCAGAGCCATTTTGTGTATGTGAGAACATCAAACTTTGATTAGACCACAACATTTCTGTGAAAGTCATATGTCTAGAAAGAAAAAGGACGGAATCAACTTATTACGCTTTTCTCCTAAGGGGTCCCACCTATTAATTATATAATAGTATAAATACAATGTATTGCAAATCTTTGCAGACAAGATTCCCGTTGCACTTTTATGCGTCAACAAAGACCATCGTTTCTTTTGGCATGAGCATAGCTATGCATGTCGAAAGGCTTCCTTAGAGTGTGTTAGTGGGGTGAGCTGTAGGCTGTAGTTTTTTGGTTGATGCACAAAATTGAAAAGATCACCTTGGAATGCGTTGATGTGTCAGAGGACTCATTGATGACCCCTTCCTATCTCTTTAAGGAGTCCACAACGAGGACTCAAGTGGGAGTTCCCAAGGGGAGGATGATTTGTTGACAACCACCCTTTTTTCCTTTGTTTTTATGAATCTATTAATGACTCAAGTTAACAAATGAAGCTTTGTATAATTTTCGATGAAGTTGGCATTAAGGGGGGAAGTGCCTATGGTGTAATGCCATCTTCCCTATATTTTCTTCTTCAAGTGCCGGTTCTTCAAATTACGGGCCTTCTTTGAGTGACAGTATCTGTTGATGATTGCAGTGTCGTGAGACATCCTCCAGGATATGTTCTCCTCTGTGATTGAGTTGAGTCGACTTGTGAGAGAGCCTAGTGTTGGGCATGCCCATGTGGTGGGGTGCATCGTTCTCCTTTGTGTGAGAGTTGAGTCGTCCCCCAGAGGTTGGGTGTGCCCATGTGATGGGTGTATCTTTCTCCTCTGTGTAGAGAGTTGAGTCAATGTGGTACTCCAGATGATTCTCCTGTGGACTCAGTTGAGATCAAAGTTACAAAAATCGTTTCGGCGAAAAAATCGCCGAGGTCCATAAAACATCGTTTCGTAAAAATCGCCAAAACATTGGCAAAACATCAGCAATATATCGGCAAACTTAAAAATCGATTTTTCCCGATTTTTTGAGAAAAAATCGTTTTGTTGAAAAAATCGCGATTTCTTGCAATTTTGGCCATTTTTTGCCGATTTTCTCAACAGAGGTTGATATAGAGATCTGTTGAGTATGATGTCCCTGTGGCTGAGCACAGGTGGACGTGTCCCTAGTGGTTGAGCACTAGTGGACGTGTGGATCCCTTGCTATATTGTCTAAGTGTAAGATTTACTTGTAACCTTAATTGTGTTGTAAAGGGTACAAGTCGGCCCCACCATGTAAAGATAATTAATATTGTGTAATTATTAATTATATTAATTATATTATTAAGTTGTACAAGTCGGCCCTATTGTGCCAATCGACACACCTTTTGCTGTGTCAGTTATTGTATAAATAAAGGTGGATCCCCATTGTGGATCTCACTCATCATTGTGTCATCTCATGATTTCAGAAGTTGAGGTCTGAAATTATGAGAACTGCAGCTCACACTTTTCTAAGAGCTAGTTTTCTCAGTCATAGCAGCACCCTTTTGTTTGCTAGGTTTGGTAGTGGATGGGGGATCTTCTCTTGAGAATATAGAAAATGATTGCTGGGTTTTCTTCCCTTGTGTAGAAGGGTTTCCCAGGATATTTCTTGTGTTCTTGTGCATGGTTGTTCTTCTTGTGATCTTGGTTTACTGCAGCTTTTATTGTTGCTGCAAATGGTTATGGTTTAAGTAATGCTAAATTGAAATAAACACATGTGCTTGAACCTAGCATAGTGAAAATTCAACAGGATCTACTTCTCGTGATTGATGGCTTCTTCAAGTGGAGTGATGTTTTCTTCTAACGACTCCAATAGAGTTTAAGGGGGATGTTGGTGATGTAAAGTTTCTTGGATCCCTTGGCATGGCTCTCTTATGGCGAATATGAATCCATCTATTGTGACTCATGAGTTATTTGTTAACCTAAGTCAATTTGTGTATTACACTTGGGCCCACATTTATGAATGTAATTGTAGGATTACACATTCATTTGTGCTCATTTGTAACGAGCAACAGGACACACTTTTGTGATCCTTTTATCATAATTTGGGTGCTTTGCAGCCCTCGGTGCAAATTTTAGTATTTATAGTGTTTATTGGCTTATTGTGTATTATTGAGATAAAATCCTGTTCTTGTTAATATTTTGGGATTTTGAATTGCACTTATAAACCGCACCACTTGTGTGAAGAAATAAATACGACACTAATCCACTGATTTTACAAGCATATATATTTTGGCAAGGGTGCTGTCAGTGCAATCCAGTTTATGGAATGGATCAAAATATATCCATTGTGAACATTTTAAGCTTATGTTTCGATTCCCTTGATTACCTCTATACACCCTACTTTTGTGCGTGAGGGGCACTTGTTAATATTAATTCTTTTAAGTATTCAATTGTTTAACCCCCCTCCCATCACTGCCTCGGTATGCAGTGTTCCATGACTCGTCCCATCAGAGTTTAGGGGTTTCAGTAAATTACAGGTAGACATAATACTCATGCTAATGATCTTTTTAGTCTGCTGTTAAATATAGGGTCATAAACAAATACATGTAACAGTGTATTACACTGTCTCGTGGTAAAGCACGTGCAAGTTAAGTGGCTCCCAATCCCACCCTTATTTGTGCTTAGAAAGAATAATTTTTTTGTAGAAGCACCCACTAAAAGGAAATCTCTCTCACAAAGACATACCGACAAACATTGGTACAAACAATGTATTAAGTCCTGTCCAAATATTTAAATTTTATCTTAAGTCTCATTTTTGGTTTAAAAGTATAAAGAGTGCTATGCTGTTCTGGCATATAGGAATATTAGTGACATGACAGGGCTGATAATAATACAAAGTTTATTGAATGATTATGGTATGAATCTTCATAATTACATTTTTTATTTTACCTGACATCTTCCATTTTGTATTCCTAGGTCTATTTTTAAATATTATTTTTCTCTACTACTAAGTTTAAAATTCTCTATGTAGAATAATTTCAAGTTTGAGAAAAAGCTTCTTGCAATCCCAGAGTGATTGCATATCTAATGATTTTGATTTTTCTTTAATTCATTGGCTTTTGAATTTTCTCTAATTTGCTGTTGTATATTGTGCACTTTCTGCTGTATGTTTCACTCAAGTCCTGTACTTCTGTTGCAGATTTCACGGAATATTACAACCAATGAGATGGCAAACTCTGCTCGCTACAGTTATCTCAAATCTCCTGATGGACATTTTCAGAACCCTTATGATTCTGGTTTTCGAAGGAATTGTACAAATTTCCTCGTTCATGGGTATAATGAGGATACTGATGTTGCTCGGAAGTCACTGCCACAAAATGGACTTTGAAGGGCTCAGATGATTCAGCATTTGGGGTTCACCTAGTTCTGCAAACAAGGTAAAACAGCAAGGTCAAATTCCTGATGTTGTCAACTCTGGAGAGTCTCAAGTCTGTTCTCACTCCACGCTCGACAAACATCATAAATTGACAGTCTGTCCTGGACCTTGAAGTTAGGATGCAATACTGCTATTCTGCACAATGCCCATGCATAAATCTGCAGTCACACATTACAAGATTAATAATATTCAAGTGTGCTGGAAAAGTTAATAGCTTGTATATACGATAATTGTCCTGTTTATGTCCGGTCTCTCTCGAGTAATCTGATTCTTTTTTCACTTGAAACAGTTGTGAAAGTTAATATGATTTGGCAGGTCACAGTGGATTCTTATGGTGAACATAAAGTATGAAATGGTCAAGGGTCTTGCTACACAGTATCATAGTGTTCAAGATTAACAAAATTCATCTGCTGTTAGAAGCATATCTTCTTAGGCATGCCATCTTTGAACTGGTTGAGCTCAACCTATATAGAATTGTGATCTCTTTGTTTACTTCTGTTCTGTTGTACCACTTACATATTTTTCAGGGAAAAATTTCCTTTTCAAGTTGGAAACTTTGAATATGACTAGAATGTAATAGCTAGTTTCATTTTCGATGAACCAGCTACAGTTTGTCTATGTTCTTTAAATTAAAATGCTCTTGATGTTTGGAGTCTACATTTCGTTCTGTTTTGAGTGTTCAGGTAGGAATTTCTTTGGGAAAATTATTTTGTATTTGTGATGAAAAGCACTTCCAAGTTTTGGTGAAGACTTCCCTGACTGAGGTCTTGAAAAATAATGTCTTATGATTTTCATGCTTTTACGATTCTAATTGACTGTCAGTTTATATAGGCATTGTCTAGCTGTTCTACAAAATGACTTTTTTCGCCAGAATCCGACGATATAAATTTACACGAATCACTATTTTTGTTGTTCAAAATCCATTTCTGAATGCAGAAATGGATTCAGCATGCTAAAAAACTCTTGGGGCACTTGGATTATACAGAAATAATCATTCAAATCTACAAATCTAACAATTTTTTGCCGGATTTCGAACAAATGTCCCTGGAAAAAATCGTCATTTCGTAGAACATTTAACCTACGGCATTTATATAACTTCAGTATTTTTTTCCAGCCATGTGGGCAATAGTTCTTCATGTAAAAGTCTAAAATCCAAAATAAACAAAGATGCTTCCTACAAGTGCACACCTGTTGCCATTGCCTTGAATCATTGTGCAGTCTATCCCTGGATACGGGGGATTGGGAGTGACTGATTAAGGAGACATTTAAGCCATGCATATATACATTTGACCAAGTAAATAGATATTAAACCACCAAGATTGAAAGCATTAGGGAATAATGTTTGATTAGCATGTTTTAAATTGGGAGTATTGAAGTTATCAGCCACTATCTTATATTAAAATTGAAACTGAGGGTATTTATGTTCTCGAATTATGAAAAAGATCGATGGAACTGAGACAAATAATAATGTAAGGTACATCCAATGATGTATTTCTTGATGCATACAACGAGAAAAATATATCCAAGTACAATCATGAAACAAGAAATGAGAAGGAAAGGTATGTATGAGCGCATGCATGTGCGCAAGTGTGTGAAAATGTTTAATTAAAATATAGATTTTTACAGCAAAAGACAGTCTACTTTTGAAGCTTACTCCCTAAAACCTAGTCAGGTTAGGCCAAGTGCTTGATGTCTAGTCAGTTCACATAACTTGCATTAAATGAGATTGAGGTGAGAGCTATGTTACAACAAAATCTAGCACCCACAAAAGTGTAGAGTCCCAATCACCAAGGTGTTAGTTTTGTGTAACTCAAAATTGCTATCCACTGTCACCTTGGTGTTTCTTCCTCTCTCTTTTGGTTGGCTCTTCTCCAACTCAAGGGGAGCTTCCCTAATGGTAGGATTATCAAAGCTATGGAGTGGGGGTTCAAGGTGAAATTGAAGAGTAAGCCTTGATAAAACAAATTGTTGTAGTATGGTGTGTGGAAATGGAAATGGAAAATGGTGTATGGAAAGAAATGAAAGATAGAAGGAGGGGAAACAAGGGACAAGGGAATGAAATGATGAGGGACCAATGCCTATCAATCTAAGGGCTAATGGAGTCATGAAAATATTGAAAAATGAGTGGACTGATTTATCACCATCAAATACTTTGAAGTAGGCTATGAGGTAGAATAATTTGACACCTTCCACCCTCTTAGATGAAAGAACTAGTTTGAAACCTTCATCAATTAGTTTTGTACTTAAGGTAAGATGAACTTATTTGATGCATTAAACCTTATGGTTTTTGCTGGAAATAATGATGCGGAAACTAAACTTGGAGAGCTTAATTTGCCGCACATCAAATTAACATAAAATTGTTGTTTATCAACTGAATTATTATGCAATCAACAACTAGATATGATAGAAGAAAGGTAAATAAAACAGAAACAGGGCAGCAAATAAGGCAAGAGGGAGAACCTCCTCACATTGCTTATTCCTAGATGAGTAGTGTTCTCATTATTAGGCCTTTATGTTAGAGTGAAAGAAAGAAGTTCCTACAACAGATTCACAACAAATGAATAGCATATAAAATAACCATACTACAAAGCAGTAATACCTCACTTCATTAATATTCAAATTCGATACACAAGGGAGCCCAACACCATCATCTCCAATCACTTCTTTCACTCCACAATCCCCCAAATGCTAATTACAAATGAAATTGAGAGAATCTCCTCTTTATATAGAAGTAGCTTCTTCTCCTTTGTCAGACAATTGGCTTAGGTTGATGGATAGTTGGTATGGATTGTTGGTTGTCATTGATGTCAACCATTGGAGAGTGATATTGTAGATTGATGTCAACCCTTAGTGATTGATGTCAACCCTTGGAGAAAGTCCGGTAGCGAATTCCGGTAGCACAAAGGTTTGGGTAATGGACCCAAGGTTGATTCATGTATAATGGTATGGGTTTTAATATATTTGAAGGTAAGACTATTCTAGATGGATAGTACATGTCATTCCGTTTCCGGTGGTATGTGGAACGTCACATAACTCCTCACGATTATAGAGTTATGGCCATGAGAAGTTGGAGAACCCAGGTTTGAGTAATGGACCCAAGTTTGTTTGATGGATAACGATACGAGTTTTGATATATTTGCAGGTAATACTCTTCTATATGGATAGTACATGTCATGCCATTTCCAGTGGTATGTGGAACGTCACATAACTCCTCACGGTTAGAGAGTTATGACCAATGTGAAGTTAGAGAACCTTCACGAGTCATCTAGAAGCCCCAAAAGGTCAAAGTAGTCAAAGTGGTTAAAGTGATTTTTAGAAGGTAAATAATAAAGTGAAGTGATGAGTGTACTAGAATTCAAAGTGAATTCAAAATAAATTATTTAAATAATAAAGTTAATGGAGAAATTACTAAGTTGACAAGTGGTTAGAAGTGGGTTAGTCCTAAAATAAGAAAAGTGGTTTAAGATGATTAGAAGGTAACCCCTTAAGGTAAAGTGAAGTGATGAGTGTACTATAAGTCAAAGTGGATACAAAATAAATTATTTAAATAATAAAGTTAATGGATAAATTACTAATTGGACAAGTGATTAGAAGTTGATTAACCTTAAAATAAAGAAAGTGGGTTAAGATGGTTACAAGGTAACCCCTTGAGAAAACTACATGAAAGTATAAATAAAAGGCAAGGCTCTCTCATTTCACATCACATTTGAGCATATTGAATATCTACAGGTGACTGAGGTAACCAACGGATATCTCAGCCGAATTTTAGAGAGAAGTTGAAGTAAAGAAGGCCGAAATTCAAGGGAGGATAAATTCTTTTGATGATGTTTTCTAAGGTATGTTATTTACATGTCATCTCACCATTTTCACAATAACTATTTTTCTAGAATGATTCAGACCGTGAAATTGATAGGCCATTCAGAAAACATATCCAAGTAGATGTGGTACAAATTTTAGCTTGTGGGTCATTGTAGTTTTGGAGTTACACTTCGTGGAAAATAAGGTTTGTGGCTAGTCCTGAAACTAGTCTAAAACATGTGTTTCGGGTAAAAATGTCATAACTTCTTCATAACAGATCCAAATTAAGTAAGACCAAATGTGTTGGTTAGAGTACAGTCTATAGTATTTTGTATAACAATTTCAGATCCATACAACAAATACTCTGTGCGGGGCATGCTCTATAAGTTCGCTCTTTAGAATAAGCCAGAATTCAATAAGGTATGCCATTTTTTCTATAACTCTTTTTCTGAGAGGTTCCAAGTAGTGACACTTGGAGGAATTGCATAAAACACACCGAAGAACATTGTGTACTAGTTTCAGATATTTATTCATTACAGGTACATAGTTATGATTATTTCAAGTTAGGGTTGTTGACTAATCCAAACTAGTCATGTGAGACTAAAGAAAAGTTTGATGAAAATACTAGTCTCTTGTTGTTAAAGTTAAGGAAGGTTTGCATGTATGTGATCATATACACCAGGTCTATTACAGAGTTACAAATCAGTTTTGGATGATGAAATTGATGAGGACTTTTGGTTGAGGTACATGTTGGGTACATGGTTGAGACAAGTAGTTGATAAGTTGACACATACATGAGGTGTATAGTTGATGATGTTGGTACATATTGATGAGTAGTTGATACATGATTGGTACATACTTTGTACATGGTTGGAGGCACTTGTTAGTAGTATGGTTGACACATGGTTTATGGATGATGTAACTTACTTGTATTGGTATATTATTAGAAGCACATATTGATCTTGGTGATGATTATGAGTTGTTGTGTTATGCTTGGTTGATGCACATCTTTGAGAGTTGTCTTGGTGATTGATTTTGGTGAGTAGATCTGATTTGGTTGATAAGATAGATGAGACATATTGTTGTGATAGGTTGTTTGGACAAGTTGTTGTGACATGTTATTTGTACAGGTTTGGTGCATGGTTGATGCACTTGTTCATGGTACAGGTTTGGTACAGGTTGGTGCATGGTTGATGGACTTGTTTATGGTACAGGTTGATTACAGATTGAGGTACAGGTTGGTGCATGGTTGATGCACTTGTTTATGGTACAGGGTGATGACAGGTTGATTGGTACAGATTTACAACATTATATCTCACAGTGACAGTGTGACAGTGGTTCCATCATTCTACTTATATTTCAGGGCGGTTGGAAGGGGCAATGACAGGTGGTTGTAGCCACCTTCCGGTTGTAGCCGGAGAACATAAGGAGTTGTAGCTTCCTTCTGGTTGTAGCCAGAGAATTGGGGAGTTGGAGCTTCCCTCAGGTTGTAGCATGAGAAATTAGGGGGTTGGAGCCTCCTTCCAGTTGCAGCTGGAAAACAAAGGAAGTTGGTGCTTCCAATGAATGTAATTCTTAAAGACATAAGAAAAAACATTACGTGGTTTTCTCCCGCTTTGAGTTTCCACGTAAAAACACTGGTGTACTGTGTATGATTGCTCATTTGTTCATTGTTTATTTACTCTGCAACTATTGGATGATAATGATACATTGATATAACACTTGCATATTGTGGTTAAAAAGGATTGAATTGCTCCATTACTGATTCACTCCCCCTCTCAGTAATCCAACATCCTTCACAATAAAATATAGTATTTCCTTAACAAACTCCATGACAAGTCAAACAATAATATAATAATGGAGTAGTTAGAACCATCCTCAATCAATAGTTGGCCATGTCAAGGTTATGTGGACACTACTCTCTCCAAAGGAGGTCACCGCACCTAAAAATACCGAGGAATATACAAGGTAAAACTCAATGAAGAGGGAACACCATTAAAATAGGCATATTGCCAAGTCAAGATGCCAAATGGTCCACATACAATGCGCCCTCCAAGGTGTGTGCAATCAAAATAAATATAATATTCTTTGACATGAGAGGATGTGCTCCAAGGTCCACCTAGAAAAACATGCTAAGTGCACCCTCCAAGATGCATGAGTGAGAAAACAATATAATAATCCTCCTAAGAGAATGTTCCATGACCATCATCCCAAAATAGCAAGTGGTCCACTCATACATGCAAATAAAATAATAGAATGGTGCACTTCTCGAAGATAAATCCTCCAAAAATAGCAAGAGGAAAAGTCTCCACATGTGCACCCTCCAAGAAGAAGTTCCAAAGCAGAAATGAGACCAAGTAAGTGCATGCACAAGCCACACGTGTCCCTCCAAGAACTCCCTCCATAACAACCTCCAAATAGAATAATATTAATGCCAAGTCAAAAGAGGTGAAGGTGCTCTCCAAGAGAAGTAAAATGATGCTAAGTGTAGATGAAATAACCATCTTTGACCATGCAATAATGAAGAAAGCGCACCAAGGAGGTGTGCTTTAGAAGAATGTGCCATAGAGCCACCTCATCCAACCAACAAATAATCAAGTATTCTCCAAATGTAGTGTTCCCTAGGAGAATGTGCCAAGGGTGGTTACACTCCATCAATACATGTGCCAAAACCATGTGTTGTTTCCAAAATCATCAACTGATTCACCAAACCATGTGCACAAGAGAATGGCGTCGTAGAGAAGTGTGCCAAAGTGGTTATCAATAAACAATAAAAAACTCCTCCACAACCACCTCATAATGATATCTAACCGACCAAAGGAGGCACGCCCTAGAAAGATGTGCCATCTTCTCCAAAATAAATAAATGATGCATGAATGCCTTGGAATATATGCCAATGAGAGGAGTGCTCCATCAAGAACCCTAAAACAACCTCCAAATAACCCCTCCAAGTGTGAAAGGATGCAAAATGAAGTAGGACGTTCAAGAAAATAACCTTCATCTAGATAAAATTGAATAATTTGACCATTGAATGGTTAATTTGACCCCAACATGTGTGCACAAAGGTTAATCAACATAGTCCACCTATAATAATCATTGAATGATTAAATCAACATGGGCATGTGTGCCAATGAGGGGGTGCACTTCATCAAATTGTTGTACCATGTAAATAAAAGATGTTCACCCAAGCAAAACTCCCACCATGATACCTGTTATCCCCGATTTCTAGGGATAACTAGGAGATCATGTCTCGAGGCCCACAGGTCCCAGACATGGAGTACCAAGAGCACGATTGACCTGAGCATGGCCCTGGAGGGCCCATCCTTCTTCTTCTTCGCCAGATTTGTCCTATCAACAGCAACAACATCCATCACCATCGGCTTGGACTTGCATCAAAGAAGACTCTTGCTCCATGAGGTAATTGGTCCAGGTATCATGGTATGTG
>JZKD02S1824528.1:404682-431101 GCA_000966675.3 Picea glauca | reverse complement strand
CCCAGGATAAATGCTGTGTCTATTGTGGATGTGTATTTCTCAGTGATCTTGTTCTTATTATGCTCTTATCTTATGAAATGCAAAGAACTATAATAATGACATAAACATTAACAAATTTGTCATCATAGCAGAGGTATTAGTGTACTCAAAATCTACAACACAACTTGTTAAAACAAATAAACTTCAATAAAACTCATGGTGAAATTGAGGTATTGACCTTTACAATATGACTAGATGTAATGACACTCGAGGTTTTGTTCAGAACCCCAAAAAATACCTCATTTGATTTCTTGGGTTGAATACTCATTAGGTTGTTTACGTAGTTTTTAGTTATTTTTGGTTACACAACTATTTTCTTTGTTGTGCCCTAACTTACAATCTTTGGATTTTAACTTGTTTTTCAACTTTGTTAAGCTTGATTGTCAACTTTTCAAAGCTATTTGACTTTGACATAGTTTTTGATTTATCAAAGTTACTTGACTTATTTCGTTGGTATGGGATTCTGCATCTTTTTGAATTAATTTTGTCTTGTCTAATTGATTAGCATTTCTTTCCCAATTAAACTTAGCTTCAATTGCCATTGCTTTGATGTATGAGTCTCACAATTTTTTTATGTTGACCAATTCTAGTTCCTTCTTGCATTGGAGTGTGGAGACCACTTATATATTTCAACACAAAATCCTCACCATGAGGATCTTTCAGTTTGATGACATATTGATGAAACTTTTGAGTATATTTTGAGACTTTTTGGTTAGTTTTTTATTTGATAATTTCCACCTAATTTTCAAATTTCTTACAACCACAAGGTAAAACCTCTACCTGATTACTTGTAGGAATTCCTACAACTATTGATGAGTAATTGATCTCATTATTGTATTGTATGGATTTCACACTTAGTGCATCCATAAACTTAACACCCAAAGATGACTGTGAGGCCTTCTATCATCTTGAGATAAATTATTTGTGTTTGTAGTCTTTCCTTGGTTAGCCCCTTGTCTAGGTCTAGGTTTATGAGCATGTTTTCTCCATTTGTTTCCTAAATCATTTTTTGGTATTGTTTATCCCTTGGAATATCCCTTAATTATACAATATCTCCTCCCCTTGGATGAACATTCAAATGTGTGATACCCTATTTTTAACCCCTGGAATGCATTAGGTCAAATTATGTAAAAATTAAATGTGTGCTTATAATGTTGGGAGTTAAGCCATGTGAGTTGAAATAAATGACCCCATGTGCAAACGATGTAAAAATGCCAATTTGGAATCCTAGTGTAGAGCTCAAGGAGAAGGCTCGATTAGTGAATTGCTAGGCAAGTAGATATGGAAACATACATAATGGTCCATGTGGTACACTTTCCATACTGATCTAGGTGGATATTGGTGGCCACCCACCTGTTCCAAATTCCAATTGGCTCATCTTGGCAGTTTTCAGTTCAACACATTTCTCTGTAATGGGGACACTTCTTTGTAATTATTGGTTCTTCACTTCTGAGGTTGTCTTGAATCCCTACACAACATCCAGGTGGATATTGGTGGCTACCCATCTAGTCCAATTGGCCTATTTTGATAGTTTTCATCTCAATACATATTTATGTACTTTCAGGACCGTTTTGAGGCCCTAAACAACATTTTTTGGGATTTCCATAGTTAAACTATTGATGGAATCAAATTTTGACAACATAATGTGTAGTTCTTGAAAATACCTTTCCAACGGGCTATCACACGCCTAAAATGGAGATCACATGCAAAAGTTACGATCCCGAGAAGTTGTTGTACTAACTTACCCCAATGAGGCCCACATGACTTTTGGCGCTTCATATCCTAGGGTTAGGTTTTTGGATGTCTAGGGTTTTGGCATTCATGTTTATTGTAAAAAGGCCTTCAAAGCCTCATTGTAATCATCTTCTTGCGAATGAGACTATCCGTCACATCTCTTCTTAGAGATGAAGCTGCCACCATTCTAGCGAGTCTTGCACTTTGTATTTTTACAATGTTTGTACATTTCTTTCATTAATAGAAATCATGTATTACTGTATTTCTATGTTTCTAGAAATATTTATGTGTATTTCATTGTAATATCTCTGCTTTCATTTCGTTCCAAAAATAATCTGGATCAGTGGTATCAGAGCAGGCTGCTCTTGATCGTTTTTCAGTGCATGTCCCCGACAAGGTCCGAGTATAGCAAGTTGGGTCTCGAGATTGTCTCTCTTGAGGAAAATAACTCTCGCACGCCCAAGAAACCCTCCATGGTGGAGGAAAATAAAAACAACAGAGCAAAATATTCTATTAACCTATTGCTTGACCAAGCTCTCGCATGACAGAGGGACAAAACGGTGGAGAATTTTTCCCACATCCTTCAACATCTTCTGATAGAAACAAACACATCTTCATCAAGTGAACCCTTTGGAGGAACTTCTCCCTTAAAGGTACACGTTAAATTTGATATTCCCGTATTTGAAGGTCAGATAGATGCAGATCCCTTAGAAAAATTGTTAAATATGCTAGAAGGTTATTTCTCTGTTCACAATTTTTCTGACAAGGAAAATATCACCTTCGCACTCCTTAAGACTCTCCCCCATGTCAAAAATTGGTGGGAAACTTACTGGGAGTAAATTTCCACAAAGGAATTTGGAATATATGAGGTCGAGTCCACTTGGTATTTTTTTGTGGATGCGGTCAAATAACACTATTACCTTGTTGATAACTATGAAGACCAATACATGAGATGGATGTTAATTTTAGAGATGCTATTAAGTTCTTTTCAATTTACTAGACAATAATAGAATAAGAAGGATCACTGAAAGAAACAAAATCACACGGTACACACCATTTATCCTGGGAAACCCTCATGGGGGAGAAAACCCAACAAAAAATTCCTTAATATATATTGCCAATACAATGCCAAGATAAAAGATGAAATACCACCAAGAATAACCAAGACTGAGCATGCACCTCTCCCCTTTTGGCAACTGCAACTATCTCCAAAACTTGCACACTAGATGAGTGACTGAGTGAGTGATAGAATGAGGCATCATCCTCTCTTATTTATACTAGTTGATAGGCACTAGGGTTGTGTCTCTTCACCAAGCTGGGACGACTTCTTCAACTAGTGGCTAAAACCACTTTAATTTTCCCTAGGGGTCGACTTCTCAATTAGCATCTTTTAACTAGGGTTTGACCAATCCACAAAAGGGGATTTGGTCATACATAAGTCCCGACATGATCAATCCACAAAATGGGATTGATCTATATAATAATAACTCAATTATAAGTAGAATATTCTTCACAGTTATAATATTTCAACACTCCCCCTTAACAAGGAGGGTATTCTACAACATCATCATGAGAGAGAGAGGGAAACAACATCAACAACATCTGGAACATTGACTGGCACATCTATAAATCATTAGAATTTTTTCTCATCATCAATAACATCATCGTTCACAACATGGAGCTGGAGTATCATCATCATCATTCACAACATGGAGATGGAATAACATCATCATCATCATTCACAACATGGAGTTGGAGTAGCATCATCATCATCATTCACAACATGGAGTTGGAATAACATCATCATTATCATCATCATCAACATGAAGCTGAAACATCAACATCAATAGGATGAAGCTAGAACAACAATCTCACCAACACAAGGCTGGTACATCATCACCAAAAACATCACTAAGCTGATACAACATCATCGTCAACAACACGAGGCTGATACAACATCATCAACAACAACATGGGGCTGGAGAAACAAGATCATCAACAACACAAGGGTGGAGCAACAACATCATCAACAACACGAGGCTGGAGAAACAACATCATCAACAACACGAGGCTGGAGCAACAACATCATCAACACGAGGTTGAGAAAACAACATCATCAACACTAGGCTGAGATAACAACATCATCAACACAAGGTTGAGATAACAACATCATCATCATTGGGTAACAAAATGAGCAAGGTGTAACAACAACATTTTGTGGTACTTTGACAGTCCCTAGGGATCTGCCCAGGAATCATAAGATTTCCTAGGATATAAAATCCTAACAGAGCTACCACGTGGTACTCTAATAGACCTTCCTTACCAGACCTTCAGGATCTTCCCATGAATCAAAAGATTCCCTAGGATATAAAATCCTAACAGAGCTACCACTACCGACCGCAACTGGCATATACATGCACAGGTACTCTGACAGATCGTCCTTACCAGACCTTCAAGATCTGCCCAGGGATGATCCGTCCCCTAGGATATAAAATCCTAACTAAGCTACCCGCTATTGGTCAGGATACCATAGTATCATTAGCACCACTCCCCCTTTCGAGGGAGGTCCTTTCAGACTATACCAAGATTGTCTTGAAAATATTCAAATTTTACACGAGACAAAGGCTTTGTCAACACATCTGCAACCCACTCATTTGTGCCAACATATCGAAGCTTTACAATTCCCCTCTGCACCATATCACGAATATAGTGATACCGTATTTCTATGTGCTTCAACTTATTATGGAACACATGGTTCTCCGTCATCTTTATGCAACTCTGGTTATCACATAGAATCACGGTTGCTTCCATCTCCAGATCAAATAGATCTGTCAACAACTTTCGAAGCCATATGGCTTCAGAACTAGCGGAATATGCAACAATGTATCCCTCTTCTTCCGTTTAAGAGCAATATTGGACTGCTTCCTACTCTGCCATGAAGTCATGGATGAACCCACATTGAAACAACATCTTGAAGTCAGAAACACTTCCAGCGCAATCTAAATCAGTATAACCTATCATTCTGAAGTCATGATCTCTAGTATAACATAGACCAAAATCCAATGTACCCTTAAGGTATCTCATCACATGCTTTGCATCTACAAGGTTAACATGTCTGGGCTCTACCAGAGACTGACTCAAGGTGTTCACAACAAAGCATATATCTAGCCTGGTATTTGTCAGATACATCAACGAACCAATAATATGTCTATATAGTGTAGCATCAACCAATTCTGACGAAGTATCAACCATGAGCTTCAACTTAGTTTCCATGGGTGTGTCCATGGATTTACATTCCAACATGTCAAATCTTTTCAATATTTCAACTGGATACTTCCCTTGGTTAAGGAATATCTTCTCTGGGCACTGCCAAACTTCAAGACCTAATAAATAATGCATTAGGTCTTTCATTTCAAACTCTGTAGAGAGCTTCTTCTTGCAATATGTGATGATATTTTGGTCATCTGTCAAGAATAAATCATCTACATATAGTAGGAACATCACTGACTCATCATTCATAACCTTGAAGTAAAGGTTATAATCAACTTTACTCTTGGTAAAGCCTAAGCTCGTCAAGAAACTATCAATTCTGCCATATCAAGCTCCAGGAGCTTGCTTCAACACGTACAAATCTTCCTTCAACCTACAGACATGAGTCTTTCTATCTTCAACTTCAAATTAAATCTTTCACATCACTTTGTACCAACCTGGTACACTTACTCAACTGCAACTTAATCTGCTCAAATCATGTGCTAGCTCTGTGTGCTTTCTGTAAAGCACTATCTGTCTCACTTCCTGAGAGTATGTCCTCTACTCTCTCTGCAACTGTTACTATGGAACTAGGACTCTACACCTGCATCTTCTCTGAAGTTGATAATCATTGTAGCTGCCGAACTCTGAGAGTAGATCCTCTACTTTATCATGAAAACAACTTCATTTGAAACTGAGAGTGGCTCAATAAAATATACTAAAAGTAGCTCTTCTTCTTTCATGGAGGTAAATCTATCTTCTATTGTAGTCACGTCTCCATGGCTTGACTAATGTACTAAACCAACTGGCACTGGAGATAACTCAATCTCAAATATAGGGATTTCTCCCCCTGAATCTGATACTGTATCAAAATCATGGTTGTTCTGGTTGTCTTCATGAATACTATTTCTTCAATTACTGGAGTAAGTTTCTCGTCATAGTCTTCTCCCTCTTGCTGGGAGAATCCCATGGACACAAATCAACTTTGTACATCTTTTATCTGCAACATGATTGATTTGTTAGATCAATCTTGGAAGTCAACACTGACTTCCCTTCTAGTCTCACGAAAAAATCCATATCCCAGTCCTTCTGACTGGCTTCCTTCTCTGTCACTAAAATAAGGGAATATTCCCAGGAGACTTCATGTCTCCTAGAGGTCTCTGAAGCTATGATATAGTATACTCAACTCATAACATCTGTCTCCCAGTCCTGGAGGACATCTCTTCATCTGATCCTTTTTGAGATCAGGCTTACTCTGGGTCTACAAAAACTTCATAGTCTCTGCAGGATATACTTGGTGTTGAATACCAAATATTAATATGAAAAGCTGATTCAATCTTCAAAAGAATTATGCTTCCTGTCAAGGTGGCTTCATTATTCATTGACCAATTCTAATGTTTGATCATCTTTGGAGCCTTCTGCTCATTACAATCAATCTCCATATGAGATACTCTAGATCTCAAAAAATAGCTTCTTCTTCATCTTCTTTGGTACATGAATGTATACGGTCATGTACATAGTCTATTTCATGTCTCATCTAATCTATTTCCTTCTACAACCGTCACTATAGATTCCATAGAGTTGTCACCTGTGACCTACCCAGAATAGGAAAAACAACAAACAATAATAATACTCTTTATAATAACAATAAAGCAATAGTGAGGACAGTCGTCACAATAGATCCTTTAGAGCTATCACTTGTGATATGCTTGGAACAAGGGTCAAAAGTAAGAAACAAACTACGATATGAGAGCAACACTCTTTAATCATTCCTCCATGGTAACCTGGAGGCAAAACAAGAATTTTCTCCTAGAGGAGATGTTAGTTATATCTGGTAAATGTTTACAATAAACATTTATCTCAATATGCTCACATGCTACCGAGTATAATACTTTTCAAAGACTGCTACCCCAACTATAGTGTTTACTTGTAATGAGGTAATTATCAAACCTGTCATGTGAAACTTTGAATCTTATCAACTTAATCAATCAAACCTAGAACCTGGAGTCTTGTCCCCAAGAACGAGTGTGTTTCTTTTCTTCCAAGTCTCCTTCACTCAAGATGACAAGTGCTTTCTTCAACCTATCCTCTGTACTAAGACAATATGCTATCTTGACAGAAATATAAGTTAGAGAATAAACTCTAATCTCAATCTAATACCTTGACTTTAATTTTTGACCAAGGGTTAGTATGATGGTCATAGCTTCAACATACAAACTATAAGGTAAAAATATTGTCATAACAAGTAGATGCATATCAAAATGATCAAACATGGAGTGTATCATTCCTCTGAATGTGCTGGATCTGAGATCCTTCTGGATCCATGATAAAAAATCCCTTATCCCGCAAGTACCCTTTAGAACAATAATGTATTTTAAACGTATGTAAGTACATACCTATGATGGTATCTTGCTAGGGTATGGTGCACTAGGACAGTAAAACACAGTCCCAACACTTAAAAAAAACTTTTGATGCAATTGGTACTATAGTTGGTGTTGGCACTGCAACTGGCATGAAGGAAATGGCACTGCAACTACAACTGATACTGAAACTGCAACGACAACTGATACTGCAACTACAACTGCAACTGGTACTACAACTACAACTTAGGGTTTTATGAGGAAACCCTAATTTTTTAACTTTCAAAGTTTTGAATTCTGATCCAGGGACTATGTTCGCTGGGCTGAGGCGAGTAGGATGGAAAAGTTTGTTTTCAGAAAATACAAATTTTACCCCTTGAAACTGAGCCTGCGCAAATCTGGATTGGTACTTCTGGTACTGATTTTGGTTTCCTGGTTTTCTAGTACCATTCAAAACTAGGGTTTCACTTTTCAGAGGCTTTAGCCACTGAAAAGGTGCGCTCAAGCTGCCAATGAGTTCGCTAGGCTAGGGTGCACTTCCCTAGATGGTTTTTAGTTAGAAATTCTCTTCCAACAAAAGCCCTAATTTTCTTGTACGACAACAGTGAAATTTTTTGGTTACCCAGTGAAAGGTGCTCTACTCAATTTAGCTCTGAAACCGTGTTAATTTTAGAGCTACTATTAAGATCTTTTCAATTTACTAGACAATAATATCATAAGCAAGATCATTGAAAGAAACACAATCACAAGGTACACAACATTTATCCTAGAAAACCCTCATGGGGGAGAAAACCCAACACAAAATTCCTTAATATAGATTGCCAATACAATTCTAAGATAAAAGACCAAACACCACCAAAAATAACCAAGACTGAGCATGCGCCTCTCTCTCCTTCTTCTGGCAACTGCAACTATCTCCAAAACTTGCACACAACTAGATGAGTGTCTGAGTGAGTGATAGAATGAGGCATCATCCTCTCTTATTTATACTAGCTTATAGGCGCTAGGGTTGTGTCTCTTCACCAAGATGGGCCAATTTCTTCAATTAGTGGCTAAAACCACTTTAATTATCCCTAGGGGCCGAATTCTCAATTAACATCTTTTAACTAGGGTTTGACCAATCCAAAAAAGGGAATTTGGTCATACATAAGTCTTGACATGATCAATCCAAAAAAGGGGATTGATATATATAATAATAACTCAATTATAAGTAGAATATTCTTTGCAGTTACAATATTTCAACAATGGATCACATTGCGGCAAGAGAAGGGAAAAATAGTGCCAGAGTTCACAAATACTTTCCATACCTTACGTACCAAGCTGGGTATCAAATACTCCGAGTGACATCTGGTTCTGAAATACCGTGGGACTCTGCATAGGTACATCCAAAATGAAATGGATTTCCTAAACATCTCATCACTGGGAGCTACCTATCGATATGCTGTCAAAATCAAGCAAAAATTTGGGCACCAGAACAAGTGAGAGTTCGGGTCTACAAATCCGCAACAACCAAAGTACGATAAAGACAACCCTAACCAACAGCCTCCCGAAAACCAGTCCAAGACACAGTAAAATAAGGGTAAGGGAAAGACGAAGAATTACATTGGGAAGTAGTGTGACTTCCACAAAATCCCCTGGCACAACACCAATGAATGTCGCTCAAAACAGTCGTTGGTGGCCGAGATCAAAGTCAAGGAGTTGAACGCTGATTCAGAATGTGATCCATAAAATAATGAAAAAAGACAGATCATCGACGCAGACCCCACTTCTACTGTGGCGACCACAACAATTCAACTAGAAGAAATAATAGATCTTGAAGAGGGGGAACACCTCTTCCATTCACAGATGTGGGTGAAGGGGACCCCGTTTATTTCATTGTTGATAGCGGAAGACAGAAGAAGCTCATCTCAGCTGAGGTCGTCAAACAATTGGGGTTGTCGACAAGATCACCCCCGCAACCATACAACATCGGGTGGCTTCGCTAGGGACTAGATCTTCGTGTCAGCCAACAGTACCGCCTGTCCTACGACATCCAACCCTTCAAGGATGAGGTAGTATGTGATGTTACCCCTCTTGATGTCTGTGATGTTGTTTTGGGCCAACCATATATGTGGAAACGTCATGTTGTTTATGAGTCTCGACCCCGTACTGTCATTATTACTATGGGGGGTCAACTCTACAGGATACCAGAGGTATTTTCGACTATTGTTCCACCAAAACAATGCCGCAAGGTAATCTCTCATACTGCAAAATTCATCCTCTTCACAATATGTTCAAAGGATGCACATAAGGCCACTTCAACCACTGCAACCTCAACAACTTCTATCCAACAGAAGTAGATTGCAGAAGAGAAATAAGATATTTGTTCTTCATCTACGATGGTGCCTACACAATGCCCCGTCAAGCCCAGAGACAACAGGTTGGTGGAAAAAATTCAACCTCGCCAACAACAGGTTCGTGACAGCCTTCCACAGACCAAGCAACACAACTTCTCCAGCAAGGCACGCAACTCACCAAGATTCAGATTCAACAAATGCTTTCCCCTATTCCCTAAGAACTCAACACAATGGAGAACATTTCTTCCCGAGGGGGGAGGACTGATCCAGGTGGATATTGGTGGCCACCCACATGTTCCAAATTCCAACTGGCTCATCTTGACAATTTTCAGTTCAACACGTTTCTCTGTAATGGGGACACTTCTTTGTAATTATGGGTTCTACACTTCTGAGTTTTTGTTTAAGCCCTACACAACATCCAAGTGGATATTGGTGGCCGTCCATCTAGTCCAACTAGCCTATTTTGGCAGTTTTCATCTCAATACATCTTTTTGTACTTTCGGGGCTGTTTTGAGGCCCTAAACAACATTTTTTGGGCTTACCACAATCAAACTAGTCATGGAGTCAAATTTTGATGACATAATGTGTATTTCTTGAAAATACCTTTCCAATGGGCTATCACACGCCTAAAACGAAGATCGCATGCAAAAGTTACGACCTCGAGAAGTTGATGTACTAACTTACCGCAACGGGGCCCACATGACTTTTGGCGCTTCATCTCCTAGGGTTAGGTTTTGGGATGTCTAGGGTTTTGGCATTCATGTTTATTATAAAAAGGCCTCTAGAGCCTCATTGTACTCATCTTCTTGCGAATGAGCGTAGCCGTCACATCTCTTCTCAGAGATAAAGCTTCCACCATTCTAGGGAGTCTTGCACTTTGTATTTTTACAATCTCTATACATTTCTTTCATTAATAAAAATCATGTATTGCTGTATTTCTCTATTTTTGGCAAAATTTATGTGTATTTCATTGTAATATCTATGCTTTCACTTCATTCTGAAAATAATCTAGATCACATACTGAACTAAATCTATGTATGTACTAATGTAGGAATATAATATAGAATGGTCCAATATTGTTGTGGAGAGCATGAGAGGGGATATGATTCCACTAGAGGGGAAGAGGAAAGGGGGCATATGGGAAAGTAAATCTTCTATTGCTAAGTGTTATCCTATAAAATCATCTATTTTCCACCATGTGCCTTAAATGAATCCATCCACATCCATTGACTTACTAAACCAATCATTGAATGCGTGTAAGAGGTTAGTCAAGAAGCCTTCTCACATAGTCATTGAAGTGTGGGCTGAGTACAATCATGATGGGAAGGTGTAAGAGTACTTCACTCTTTTAATATGTAAATTTAGTCATAACTTTATCAAGTCTCTTATTTCCATTCATTCATTCTATCAATTGTGTTCATGCAAGAGACCTCTCATGTTACATTTTCCTTGCCAACAACCAACTAGTATAAAATTAACCAAAAAAACACTATGAAATAGTAAATTAGGAGACCTCAAATTGAAAATAGATGGTTGTAGGAGAGAATAGAGGTTGGGAAAGTTAGGATTCCTTCACTCGATGTGTAATTGTTTCTCTTTGGATACTTGTGATCCAAGTATTATTCTTACAATCTATTCCTAGAAAGCATTTAATAGATTGGGATCTTTTTACCCAGACTGCAGAACACTCGAGGAGAGAATATCCTTGAGGGGTTGTTGCACAAAGAAAGGGAAGATATTTCTTTTTTTTATGTGGGGAAGTGGAAGAGAGTACCATATTTGTTTGATGGTTGAAAATTAATCCCTCAAGTGCTTTTTAATGATTAGATTGGCTAAGTATGAGAGAAAATGGGTTGGATTGAGTGAGATATAAACTAGAAGGTTGATTCCTTCACCCTATTGGCCTCTATAAAGAATTGAATTCTAAAAAAATCCTTTCTTGTCCAATCAATGCAACCAAACCAACATTTATTGTGTCTCCAATTCCAAGTTTATTCTCTTAGCTATGAGGATTTAATGGAAGCATTCCTACAATATTTGTTTGAAAAATTATTCCACCTTAGTACATGGGATGCCTTTCTTATATTGAAGAGATAGTTTTACAAATAATTTCACTTTAAGGGAGTGAAAGAAAACATATTGATCTATAGTATTAACTTGATCGATTTCAAGCTCTCTATACCATGTGCACCTTCTGTTATATACACCTAAAACTTTTTGAATTCATGTTTTGTAACCCTTAGATTTATGTGTGTATCCTTATTGCTAGAAATGCTTCGTTTCTTTTGTGTATATTCAAAGTGGAGATATATTTTGTTTTTTCTTTTAATCTTGATAGTTTGTCTTCCAAATTTTTTAGAGACTATGTCATATTTACCCATGTCTTCTTCTAGATTATTCACTCTAGTCCACAAAGGTATTGGGAGAAGGAACCACATCTTAATAGTTCCTTGTTGCTTGGAATGTTGAGCTTATGAAGCATAATGGTAAGCAAAAAGGTGAATTGTCGAGGATAACTTTAGAAAAATTTGAACTTCGTGTGATAGGGATACATATATTAAATTTAACACATCATATGGATTTCATTGCAGACTAAGCAGTGAAAAAATAATTCTGGGGAGCAATCCAATAGTCAATTTGTCCTCTTCTTTACATATTTTAGGAGAGGGTTGATGCTATTCTCCTAATGTGAACCTATCTCGACATTAGAAAATCCCATTGGTACTTTCCCAAACTTCGTCACTTTGCCTAAGTGATTGTTGCGTCAAGTCTCCAATGTTGTATTGCGTTTACCTAAAACAACAAAGATAACTTACCAAGTTTTGTGTGGAACAATTCGTCCAAGCTACTTGCTACACCAAGGCATTGAATCTACTCCATAACACCATACTTTCTTTGAGTCCACTTGCTATACTTGTCTCAGAAACCTCCTGTTCCTTCCAAGCCTACCAAAATGTGGTGAAGATCGCTTGAAAACAACTTAGATCACTCCACAACCAACATTTCCTCCTAAACCATGGTGAGCCTTTAAAATTGATTCCTCTTTAGTTTGGGTAATATTTGTGGTCATTTTTTTTTATGATAATAGGGAGAAGGGAATTTAAAAAGCAATCCATGAGGAGTGGGTCTTTGCGTTCAATTTTGCATAGGTTGCATTGTTGATTTGTAAATTTCCATGGATATTCCATTGGAACAGTTTGTCACAACAAATCTTCTAGTATTCTAAAATATTTTATTATGCAATTTATTTCCTTAGATCCTAGATTTATTATTACGAGATTAATGCTCAAATTTATGAAATAACTAAAATCTGAAAATGAAAGAACAAGCAAATGAACACACCATCCATACAAATGAACACAAGATGTGACCTAGGAAATCTAATACAGGAGAAAACCCAGTTAGAAGGTGAGGTCTATGCTTTGATATATTTTCTTTAGTTATGAAATGAAAGTACAAAGAAAGGGGCACTTGCATTTCATAATTGAAGAAAAGAGAACATACCATAGGCCTCACCTTCTAACTAGGTTTTTTCCTGTATTGAGTTTCCTAGGTCACATCTTGTGTTCAATTGTGTGGATGGTGTGTGAATTTGCTTGTTCTTTCATTTTCATATTATATTTATTTCATAAATTTTAGTATTAAGCTAGTAATAATAAATTTGAGATCTAAGGAAATAAATTGCATAGTAAAATATTTCAGAATACTACAAGATCTGTTGTGACAAATCGTTCTAGTGGAATATTCACAACAATTTACATATGATATTGGTGTCAGAGAATTTTTCTTTACGGTTTTCGTGGGAAGTTGTAGGATCCAAGAATTGGCTTAAGAAGGAAGTCATATAACCCTAGCCATGGCATATGAGTCTAGTCATAACAATGTTTGAGATGCAACATAAGAGATATTTACGAGGTTGGAAGAACAAGTCATTGGTATCTCTCGCAAAATGTTCCTCCTCATGGTATCTCTAGTGAAAAAATTTGGAAATTTCAGAGAGGTTGGTGGAACTAACCCAAAAATTGGATCAGATGGGAAATCAAGAGATAGTTAAGACCCAGGAATGGAGTTGAAAAAAGAGCACAAGAAAGAGAAACTAAGTTCTAGTTCCACTAGTCCTTCACAACCTCTGTTTAAAATGGAAGCAAAAGTAGAAATCAAGCCCTAACTAGGTGAGATTGATGCTATGAAATTGAATCATTGGTTGCAATAGTTAGAAGTGAATTTCAATGTCCATAATATAGATGTAGAGTAGAAGATTTCATTTTCCTGACTGAAACTAGGGGCCATGCATGAACCTATAGAGAAAGATACATGGAGACACTTATGTTGGATGGTGATCCACCAATAACTAAGTGGGAGGTGTTTAAAACCCTCATCAAGTCCTAGTTCTAATCTATTGGGTATGTAGAGGACTAGTGTATTTGTTGGCATCACTTCAGGGAGAGGCAAGGACATAGTGTGCAAGAGTAAATCACAGATTTTAGGAAAATGGTGATTATGTTGGATGTATCTCCCAATAAAACATGTGTACTCCTCAAGTATCTATGGGATCTACATAACCCTCTACCAGAAGCAAGTGATTCTCTTCAAACCTATGACCATTAATGAGGCCTATGTGCAAACACAATACCTAAAGAACATATGCCATAATAAAATACATCCAATTGACTCTAAACATAAATACAAACAATATACTTCCAAGGAGGGGAAGAATAAATGGAAAGGAAAATACAAGAAAATGACAACCACTACACATTAGTGCAAGGGTCCAAAAAACCATTGCAACCATTGTTATATTGACGGTCACACTGAAGATAAGTGTTGGAAGCTACATTGAGATTTGAATCCAAAGAAACATAAGAAGGATGCTACCAAGACGAACCTACTAGGCATGGATTCAAGTAACTTAGATATGGATTAGAACATTGTCTGCACTTTAGTGCAGAAGGAGGTGAATTTGAGTATCCTTCATCACATGGAAGAGGATATGAAAAAAATATTCCATATCAAAATCCAGGTCAAAAAGACCAAGGTGGATGCTCTATTCGATCGAGGTTCATAGGAAAACCTCATAGAAGATGATATGGTTAGCAAGATTGGGTTTAAATTTCATGACCATCCAAGCCCATATCCATTGGGATGGGTAAATAAGGAGGAAAATCTCAAGGTCACTAAAAACTGTAAGATCAGATTTTCCATAAGTGAAAATTTTATGGATGAAATGGAGGTAGATGTAGCACCCCTTAATGTGTGTGGTGTAGTGTTTGGAATCCCCTACATGTATGTAAGGGATGCGATCTTCATGTGGATAGAAAATAAGTACCATCTGATCAAGGATGGAGAGTATTTCATCATCAATGCACACAAAGTAAAATCAAAGATCTATTTGGAAAGTGCTAACCGAGCCAAAAAGTTGATCATTTCTAGTATAGAATTTGTATTGTTTTTCTTAAGAGAGAATTAACTAGGAGATGAATCAATAAGAGTAAAGGCATCCCTGTAGGGATGTACCAAAGAGTAGAAACAAAAAATGGAGGATTTGTTGCAGGTATATATAGGAGTGTTCAAGGAGCCTAAAGGGTTACCACCTAAGAGGGAAGTAGAGCATGAGATACAGTTGTTTCCTGACTCCCCATTACCAAATATTGGGTTGTATAGATTGTTTGTTTTGGAAGAATATGACATGAAGAAACAATTGTGGGAGTGGGGATTAATTTGACCAAACACTTCACCTTGTGGGAAACCTATCATCATAGAACCCAAGAAGGATGGGACTTGGTGAATGTGTATCAACTATAGATATTTGAATAAGATCACACTTAAGAATCAATACCCTCTGCCCAAGATTGATGATTTGTTAGATTAGTTGTAGTATGTCAAGTACTTCCCCAAGTTTGATCTCAAATTGAGATACCACTAGGTATAAGTTAAATAAAAATATGGAACACTACCTTCATGATAAGGCGAGGTCTATATGAATGGTTGGTTTATGCACCAACTACATTGATGAAGTTGATGAATGATGTATTGCATCCCTATTTAGATTCATTTGTAATAGTGTATTTAGATGACATATTGATTTATAACTCTACTCGGAAAGAGCACATCAATCTCATGCAATTTTTAGAGACTTTGGAAAAGCATCAACTATTGGCTAACCTTAAGAAATTCGAGTTTTCTTAACAATCATTGGTGTATTTGGGGTACGTGATTGGTGGAGGGGAATTCAAAATAGATCCTGTGAAGATAGAGGCCATCCTTAAGTGGCCAGTTCCCACTAATGTCATTGAATTTAGGAGCTTTGTTGGGGCAATGAAATACCTACAAAAGTTCATTGAATCCTTTTTAGTTGTAGTTGTTCCACTCCATGCCATAACAAATAGTGGTAAGAGTTTCTAGTGGGGAAATAATTAATATAAATATTTCAATGAGATGAGATGAAACAAAAGATCAGTCAAGCATAAGTTCTTTCATTTCCTAACTTGCAGAAGCATTTTGAAGTGGAGATGGATGAAAGTGGATATGTTATGGGAGCGGTCTTGATGCAAGTAGGTAAGATGATATGCCCTCATTCTGAAATGTTTCATGGAGGAGTCCTAAACTACCCTATGTATGATAAGGAATGCTATGCCTTGGTTCAAGATATTAATAAGTGGATGCACTATCTGATTGCTAAGGTAAAAATTATCCACACTAATCACCAACCACTGCAGTAGACCCACAATAAGCTTCAACAAACTAGACAATACAAGTGGATGCGGTTTTTGTAGCATTTTATCTAGTCATCAAATATAATAAGGGTAGCACTAATAATTTGGAAAAAATAATTTCAAGGTAACCATCCAATATTACATCTTTGGGAACTCTTATGCACATGGATCCTTTTACCCATGATACATATAAAGAGGCATACACAAAGGATGGGGAATTTAAAGAGGTGTTTCAACAGATACATGGCCAAATTCATGTAGAATGTGACAATAATGATGATTGTCATCTCCAAAATGGGTTGCTATACAAGCTATCCAAGCTTTATGTTCCTAAAGGTGAAATATTGTTGCTTATCAAAGAGACTCACACCTCCAAGGTTGCAAGACATTTTGGTGTTAGGAAGACCGTTTCCAACTTACAAAGCTATGTGAATGCAAGAAGATGTAGCTTGATATATTAGAGGATGAATACTTTGTTGTACCTGCATGACTAGTAATAAAAATCAAGGTTTATACCATCCCTTACCTATCCCACTTGACCATGCGAAAGAATTTCCATGGATTTTGTTGGTGGTTTTCCAACAACCATGAAGGGACATTACTATCTATTTATGGTAGTTGACAGGTTCAACAAGGTGTGCATTCTTATGACTCATAAAAAGGCCATAAGAGGAAAATACACAAGAATGTTATTTAAACAAGTTTGGGTGCACTTTGGGATACCACGGAGCATAATATCATATAAGGATACTATATTTCTCAATACCTTTTGGAATACAATTTGAGAAATATGGATACCAATTTGAAGATATCTACAACTTTCCTTACCTAGACAACTGGTCAGATATAAGTAGTAAAAAATACATTCGTTCAAATTTTGAGGGGTTACAATTAGAGACATCTAAAGACTTGGGAGAAAAATATGGTGTATATTCAACACTCTTATAACACAACAGTTCACACTTCTACTAGTAAGTCCCCTTTTGAAAGTTGCTTTGGGTATTTTCCACCTTCTTCCTTAGTTGTTGTGTATGGACAACAAGGAGGAGTGAGGGAAGAAATAACAAGATAAGCATTGAAAGTGGAGAAATTTGTTGAAAAGATTAAGTAGATACATTTGCAAATACATGATACATTGAAGAAGTCATAGGAAAAGTAAAAGGCTTGACATGATCAACATATAATTGAGAAAACATTCAAGGTTGGAGACAAAGTTGGTTTCATTTGAACAAATAAAGGATATAGGGTCATGTTAAGAAGATCAAGGCTCTACACTATGGTCCACGTATGTGCATTTACTTAGTAGTGAATGTGGAAAATGTGAAACTTTATGAGCATTCTATGTTGGATCAAGAAATTGAGTAGCAGGTCCTACCTACCATAGAGGACTTAGCAAGAGAATCTCATGCAAAGTTGGAAAAAGATATAGTTGTGTCGAAAAAGTCTAGAACTACTAGACAATGGCAACATGACCTTTAGCAAATAAGGATGAAAATACAATTTTTGAGCAAGGGAAAATGGTACTCTAGGAAGAAGGTAGAGGAAACATTTCCTCACCTCATTCAGTAAAGCTTTTGGGGACCAAACGACTCTCTAAATGGGGAGAAATGATCCATAATGGATCATTATATATTTTTTCATCTATATTGGTACTTTCTAGGTGGAAAATTGGAGGAATTGGCTTACAAGGCCTATTTTAGTGGTAGGTCACAGTTTGGAGATTTGGGGTCCATAACCTTACAGATCCAGTTTGATGCATTAAATGACACTTTTTGGGGTCAAAAATTTGTGAGCATATCTCTCAACCCATTGACACTATTCTATACACTATGAAATTTCCAATGGTTCAAAAACCACCTTAATTGGAGTTCGTATGTAGGAATTATGCCACTTGCAAGTTTACCTACCCTATTGACCACCATGGTACTTAGTGGATGCCACGTCAACATCCATTACATTCACGTGTGTATTTTCAAGAATATTTTAGAGGGTATAAAACCCTAACATTAATTGAGGGTTGAGGCATGTAAAAATACTAACTCTAACCCTAAACGACTATCATGCTATGTTAAATATTGGGCCGCTAGGAACATAAGGGATTTGAAAGCATACTTGTTCCATAGTTGAGAAAATCATTTAGGAGAGGGATTTAAGAGCATAATAGAGGAGGTAGAAGTTTTCGTAGAATCCTTTCAGGCCACAATGTCAAAGGTAACTCCATAGTGAGTTCCCCTTTCTTTGTACTTGCATTTCATAACTGAACAAAAGAGAGAAGAGCATAGGCCTAACCTTTTAACTAGGTTTTCTCTTGTATCGGGTTTTCTAAGTCACATATTTTTTTCATTTGTGTGGATGGTGTGTTCATTTGCTTGTTTTTTCATTTTTGGGTTTGAATTATTTCATAAATTTGAGCATTAATCTAGTAATAATAAATTTGGGATCTAAGGAAATAAATTGCATAATAAAATATTTAAAAATGTTGCAAGATATGTTGTGATGAACTATTCCGGTGGAATATCCATGATAGTTTATATATCAATTGTTGATATGTTATGATCCAATGCCTTAAAAATGATAAAAAGTCAATAATTACAGTCCACTTCGAGGGGGAAACCTCCGTTTACAATATATCCACTTCATAATACAATATGAGATGAGATAAGATGATCCTAATACTATATCTCCTTGATAATATATATAGGAGACAAAGGGGTACAATTATGATGAAAGTGTGAAATGAAGGGTTCTATCCGACCTACACATATAACACTAGAAATATAATAATTCAATATCTAGGGCTTAATAAGTGGTTTTATACATAACATGGGATTTTGTCTAGGGATTAACATGCCCCTCCCATTCAAAAAAGTGTTATCCTTAACACTTTACTAACCACTAGTGCTTATGCATGAAGAAATCATCTTTCAATGTCGCCTCTTCCACTAGTAGGTTCTTCCATTTGACAAGGTACTATGTAATTGCTCGATTTCTCAGCTGCTTAATTCTTGTTTCAAGGATTGTTTCTGGCTCTAGTATGATTTTCCCTTATTCATTGATCTCTGGTAAAATAGTATGGACTGAGATCTTGTTTCCGATGAACTTGTTTAAGCAAGAAACATGGAAGATTGTATGTACACGTAAATATGGAGGCAACTCCAATTTGTAAGCCATACTTCCAATCCTTTGCAAAATCTTATAGGGGCCACAATATTTGGTTGCTAATTTATTGTCCTTATTTTTTTGGTTGAGGGACATTTGTTTGTATGGTTTTATCCTTAGAAATACCTAATCCCCCACTTCAAATTTCCTTGCATTGCGATGTTGATCTACTTGTTGTTTCATCCTATTTTGTGACATAACCAAGTTGTCCTTCAATAGTTTGAGGACCTATTGTTGGTTCCTTATGTGGTCCTCCACTTCTTGAACCTTTTTATTTCCTTTCAAGGGTGATGTGATGGATGATATCCATAAAATGACAGAAATGGGGACATTTTTGATGAAGTATGGAAGGATGTGTTGTACCTCCATTCCGCCAAGGGAAACCACTTGACCCATTGTGTCTATTTATCAGATGTAAATCAACAAAGATATCCTTCTAGAAATTTATTCACAATCTTAGTTTTCCCATTGGATTGAGGTTGGTAAGATGAGTTGTGAGCCAATTGAGTACCCAAACAAGAAAACAATTCAGTCCAAAAATTTAATGTTAAATTTGGATCTCTGTCACTTACAATAATCTTTGGGACTCCATGTAGCTTTTGAACTATTTCCGTGAATGCTACAACTAATGTACTTGCTTTATAAGGATGAGAAAGAGAAAAAAGATGGGCATACTTTGTAAGTCGATCCACTACTACCATGATGACAATCTTTCCTTCATATTTGGGTAAAACTGTAATAAAACCCATTGAAACTTATTCCCAACAATGACTTGGTATAGCTAATGGTTGTAGGAGACTTTGAGTCTTGATTTTCTCTCCCTTATTCTGTTGGAAAACCAAACATTCAGACACAAAATTTTCAACATCATTTTTAGGACCTTCCCAAGGAAAATTCCTTCTTGATCCCGTGGTATGTTTTCAAGAACCCTGAATGTCCCCCTATAGGAGAAGTGTGCAATTCCAGAAGGACCTTCTGTTTGAGTTGGGAATTATTACATAAATATATGCAATCATGATACCATAGAAAATCATTCTTCCATACAAAATTATCTACCAAACTGGGGTCCTCATGTACTTGTTGAATGATATTACATACCTCTTGATATTTCTTCCATTATATCCTTGCTTCTTCTACCCAATCGGATTGCAGAATAGAAATAACACATAGTGAACCTTCTGTTTCTTATTCTTTCCTTGAAAGGGCATCTGCTACCAGATTATTTTTTCTTTTTTTGTAGATAATTTCAAAGTCATAACCGAACATATTTGTAACCCATTTTTGTTGCTCTTCTGAAGATAATTGTTACTCCAATAAGTACTTCAAACTATCATGATCTATTTTTAATTTAAAGTGTCTTCCTATTAGGTAAGGGTGCCATTTCTGAACTGCATGTAGTATGGCCACCATTTATTTTTCATAAATGGGTTTGACTAAGTTTTTTCCTTTAGTTGACCTCTTTCAAATGCAAGAGGCATTCCTTCTTGCATTAAAACTACACCAATTCCATGGCTTGAGGCATCACACTCCCCAATAAAATATTTTGTAAAGTCAGATGTGTCCAAGATAGGAGTTGTACACATAACCTCCTTTAGTTTTTCAAAAGCTTTGGTTGCTTCTTCAGTCCAATAAAACGCTTCCTTCTTTAATAATGTTGTTAGATGTGTTGTTGTTTGACCATAATTCTTGAAAAACTTGTGGTAATAGCCTGTCAGTCCTAAGAATCCCCTAGGTTTCTTCAAGGTTTTTGGAATTTTCCATTTCCTCATAGCTTCAATCTTGTTAGGGTCAACTTTTACACCTTCATGAGATACAATATGACCCAAATATTCCACTTCTTGAACCTCAACGACACACTTGGAAGGATTTGCATAAAGTTGTTGCTCTTCCAATAGTTATAATACTCTGTCAACATGTTGTACATGATCTTTCGAAGATTTGTTGTAGATTAGTATGTCATCAAAAAATACTAATACAAATTTTCTAAGGAAGAGATTGAAAATAGAATTCATCAAGCTTTGAAATGTTGAAGGTGCATTAGTAATTCCAAATGGAATAACCAAAAATTCATAATGACCTTCGTGTGTTCTAAAATATGTTTTAGGAATGTCTTCCTATCTCATTCTGATTTGATGATATCCCGAACGAAGATCCATCTTAGTAAAGGATTTTTCTCCATGCAATTTATCTAATAATTCATCAATGACAGGGATAAAAAACTTATCTTTGATGGTCATTTTGTTGAGCTGTCTATAATCTAGACACATACACCATGAACCATCCTTTTTTGTAACCAAGACCACTGGCGAAGAGATTTTTTTTTGGCTAGGTTGAATGATGCCAACCTCTAACATTTCTTGGATCATGTGCTCAATCTCACTCTTATGTGCATATGGATACATGTATGGCCTAATGTTAGGTTGTACACTTCCTAGTTGAAAAAGAACAACATGGTCATGATCTCGAGTAGGTGGAAGACCCTTAGGGATTTTGCCAAATACCTTGGAATGATTGTTGATAACTATTTGGAGATCTGATTTAGCAGGGGATATAGATGTTTGAAAATCAAGTGAGCACAATTGTGCAATTACACCATGGTGTCCTTTTTTGAGTAATTTTGTCATGCTACTAGAGCTTATAACTTTGGAGGGTTTCCCTTGGATACCTCTAATATCAATTTACTTTCCATCTCAGGAAAATTTCATGAAAAGATATTGAAGATTAAAGGTCTCTGTTCCCAATGATTGTAACCATTGGACCCCTAATACAACATCAACACCTCCCATTTGGATGACAATAATGGGGTTATCTAGAAAATACTCCCCCATGTTGAGATTATTACTATGGCATTTCCATGAACAATTTATGTACCTCCATCTGCAATCATTACTTGAAACTGTAGTGCGGGATATACAAAGAAATTGAGATCTTTTGCTAATTTGTAATTGATGAAGTTATGGGTACTACCAGAATCAATCAATACCATTACCTTTTTATTTTTGATGTATCCTTGTATCTTGAGGGGTTGTGGAGTACTAATTCTGGGCAACGCATGACAAGATATCATTGGAGTAGTCTCTTCTAGATATGGATCTTGTGGCAGTTCGAATTCCTGATCTTCTTCCTCTTCATAGTCTATGTAGAACAATTTCTTCTCACCACATTTATGCCCCTTGCTATACTTGCTGTCACAATTGAAACATAGTCCTTTTTATCTTCATTCATCCATTTGTTGAGGTGTCAACCTTGTTGGTTGAGGTACAATATCTTCTTCCTCTTCACAATCTATGTATACTAATTTATTCTCACCACATTTATGCCCCTTACCGTACTTGCTGTCACTATTGAAACATAGTCCTTTTTCTCTTCTTTCATCCATTTGTACAAGTGTCAACCTTGTTGGTTGAGGTACGCTTGTATTATGATCCCAAAACCAATCTCTTCTTGTTGTGTATGCTCCAATGGTAGACTTGTGTGTAGCCTTATTTTTTGATTGAATATGACGAGCATTTTGCATAGATTCCATAATATTTGTAGGATGTCTTAAGAAAATCTCATGTTTAACATCTTGTTTTAATCCACCCATGTAATCTTCCAACAATTTTTTATCACTTATGTCATCCATCCTTGTGGAAAATACCTGAAATTCTGAATTATAATCTTCAATGCCACCTAATTGCTTGATTCTTGTCAATTGACTAAACTAGTCTTGTTCCCACACTTTCTGATATTATGCTTCTACGTTTCTTGTAAATAAACTCCAAGTATAATGATAAAGAGGGGGATACCTTTTTACTATCCATTGATACCATTGACATGGTTTTATCTCAAAATTCAAAGTTGATTTGTGAATCCTTTTCTGATCATCCATAATATTATGTAGTTCAAAATATTGCTCCATTTGGTTCACCCAGGTAAAGACCATTGTTCCATCAAAATTATTTAATTCAATCTTGGGAAAGTTGAATTTAGGACCCCCGTCGTAATTAACTCCACGATTAGAGTTAAATACACTAGAAATTTCTTATTATCGACATGTTGTTCAACCAAAATACTACATTTATTTTCCTGAGTTCCTTGCATTTTGGTATTTCCTTTAGAGATTCTCTCATCTAGAGCATGAAATCTCATTGAAGACATGGAATTTTGCTATTCCTTCATGGTTTTTTGTATTTATTCTTTAATGTCATTCTTATTTTCACCCATCTTATTTTCCATTTCATCCATCCTCTTTTTCATGTCATTCTTATTTTCTTCCATCTTGTTTTCCATTTCACCCATATTCCTTTCCATTTCTCGAATTTTTCTTTGGGAGTTTACCAAATCATCATTTCTTATTAACTTGACACTCCAATTATTAATTTGTTCCTCCAATTTGGACAACTTGTTATGTATCTCATCATTTTCTTCATGAGTTATAGATGAGACTTCTGGAGGCTTAATTGGCGTTGACATATTGTTTGGACCCATGTAGAATGAAAATAATAATACTCCTCTTTTTCCTATTTATCACAAATTTTGAATCAACAAAAACAAATCTTCCAAAGTTATGCCAATTGTAAGTTACATACCTTTCAAACCTTAATTTGGAGTTTGTCCTCCTAGCTGACCTTCCTTCTGATGCATTACTGCAATTTTAGCCCTTCCGAGTCTGAAATTTCGTACTTTAGTAATATTATATGTCCTCTCTGCAATGCCATAGGTCTGACCAAAATTGAATGTGCCAATTTAAAGTTAGGGTAAGTTTCCCAAACCTTGCTGATTTTTGGCCTTTCCAGGAGAGAGAACTTGTACATAATTCCATGTGTCCCATGTTTGATATCTGAATATAAAAATTGTACCAAAAATACTACGAACTGTCGTGTTTCAAATGAAACTAGTATCACTGAATTTATATCCTTGCTGAAGAATATATGACAATTTTACCTGAAACACCTGTTTGAGACTAGTTAATAGGACTAGTTAGAGACCCTATATTCCACAAGTTGTATCTCCGAAAGTATCACTAGCAAGAAACTGAAATTTTTACCACATATACCTTGATAGGTCCTTCAAAAAACATCCAAGTTTCACAGTCTAAATCGTCCCATAAAAAATTTATAAACAAAATTCTAAGATGACTTGCATGGAGAAGAAAAACCCTAGGATCAATGAGCTCTGATACCAAATGTTATGATCCAACACCTTAAAATGATAAAAAGTCAATAATTACAGTCCACATCGAGGGGGAAACCTCCTTTTACAATACATCCACTTCATAATACAATATGAGATGACATAAGATGATCCTAATACCAGATCTCCTTGATATATATATATGTGTGTGTGTGTGTGTGTGTGTGTGTGTGTGTGTGTGTGTGTGTGTGTGATGATGATGACGATGATGATGATGAAAGGGTGTAATGAAGGGTTCTAACCAATCTACACATATAACACTAGAAATGTAATAATTCAATATCTAGGGCTTAATAAGGTGTTTTATACATAACATGGGGATTTTTATAGGGATTAACATGATACCACTCATGTTTGTGATCTGTGATGTGCAGGGTAGTGATATGATATCATGTGGTAAGTAATTCAACTCCAATATCATGATAGACTAGTAAATAAAACAAGGTCAATAAGGTTTTTTCAAAGGACACAAAGGTGAATTTATCATCCAAGGGAAATTTAACATGCCATTTAGTGATGTTCCCCATGAGGGTTAGTTGAAACAACCTAATTTCGATGGAGTCTTTTGTGATTCTAGTAGAGGAATGCCATAAATGAAAAGTCATTACATGGTTGGATGATTCCTCCCCAACTTTTCCTTTGAATTTGGGAATGTTTGAGGGAAACTTGGTAAGCATAGGTAGCCAAGTTGTGTCATGAAGGATGGGGTCATTTATAAGTTTGGAAAGGTCTGGAAGATTCAAAATTTTTGTGAATATAAATATTTTTGATGGAGAGGGTCCTTTTGTAGGAGGATTATTTAAGGGTGGAGGGGGTGGAGGAGGTGTTCCTTCATATCCTTCAAATTACCTCATTCCTGTTGTGCCTACCATAATATATTTAGCTATGTGTATGGTAGTGATCCTATCCAATGAGATGGGTTGACTTGATGAAAGAACGTGTATCCCGAGAGATTGTTCGGGACAATAAGGGCTCGTAATGGTGACTTGTCCCCATTTTTTTGAATTAGATAAGTGATAATGAAAGAAATGCCTTGATTATGAAAGTATTTTACCAAAGAAAAAAAATATACAAAAAAATATGAACAAAACTTCTATGACTCCACAACTCAAACAAATCTAGATGAAAAAATTGGCCCTTCTAATTGAATTTCTGTCAGAGGTGGTGAAATCCGCAAGGGGTGCATCTAAGTGAAGGTAGAATGAAACAATTATAGTGACATAAATTGAAATGATGAAATCCAAGGGATGATACACTATCTTCTTTAGGTACCACTCACAACCTTGTTAGTAAGTCACCTAGATATAAGTCCTAAAAGTGGACACTGAGTTTCCTCTTCATGATGATAAACCATGGTAATTGCTGTGAGTTAGGTGTTTTCATTATGGAAGGACATATGGGATGAATCCAATGGTGAAAACGTAAAAAAAAAGGTGTCACTCCGATTAATTTTCCAACTATTTGACACTCCATAATATGCATTCACCCACTAATTAAGTGTGAATAGGAATCCCATTAAGCCCTATACAAAGTCCCATGTTATGTATAAAACATTTATTAAGCCCAAGATATTGAATTATTATATTTCTAGTGTTATATTTGTAGGTTGGCTAGAACCCTTTGGAACCCTTCATTGCACCCTTTCATCATAATT
>JZKD02S1824528.1:385773-404632 GCA_000966675.3 Picea glauca | reverse complement strand
AGGAGGTTTCCCCCTTGAAGTGGACTGAAATTATTGACTTTTTATCATTTTTAAGGCGTTGGATCATAAAATTTGGTATCAGATCTCATTGATCCTAGGGTTTTTCTTCTCCAAACAAGTAATCTTAGTATTTTTGTCATAAACTTTTTTCTGGGATGATTCAGACCGTGAAAATTGGAGGTTATTTGGAGGACATATCAAGGTATATGTGGTAACAATTTCAGCTTCTGGGTAGTCATAATTTCGGAGATACACCTTGTGGAATATAGAGTATCCGACTAGTCCTATTAACTAGTATCAAACATATGTTCTAGGTAAAATAATCATATATTCTTCCGCGAGGATCCAAATTCAATGATACTAGTTGAATTTGGAAGAGAATGTTCCATAGTATTTGTGTTACAATTTTGAGATACATATATAAAATATTGGACATGTGGCATTGTGTACAATTTCATTCTCCCAGAAAGGCCAAAAATCAGCAAGGTTTGGGAAAGTTACTCTAACTTTCAATTGGCACATCCAATTTTGGTAAGACCTATCACATTGTAGAGAGGACATTTCAGAGTACCACAGTACGAAATTTCAGATTGAGAAGTGCCAAAATTATAGTAATACATCAAAAGTAAGATCAACCAGGAGGATAGACTCCAAATTAAGGGTTGAACGGTACACAACTTGTAATTGGCATACATTTTTATTGGAAGATCTGTTTTTGGTGATTAAAAATTTCCGATAAAGAGGAAACAAAGGAGAATTATTATTTTCATTCTAGATGGGTCCAAAAAATATGTCAACACCAATTAAACCTCCAAAAGTCTCATCTATAACTCGTGAAGAAAATGATGAGATACATAACATGTTTTCCAAATTGGAGGAACAGATTAATGATTGGAATGCCAAGTCAATAACAAATGATTATTTGGTAAACTCACAAATAAAAATTCAAGAAATGGAAAGGATCATGGGTGAAATGGAAAATAAAATGGAAGAAAATAAGAATGACATGAAAAAGAAGATGAATGAAATGGAAAATAAGATGGATGAAAATAAGAATGACATTAAAGAAGAAATACAAAAATCCATGAAGGAATAGAAAAATTCCATGTATTCAATGATATTTCATGCTCTGGATGAGAGACTCTCTAAAGGAAACACCAAAATGAAAGGAACTCAGGAAAAGAAAGGTAGTATTCTGGTTGAACAACCTACCGATAATAAGCAATTTTCTAGTGGATTTAACTCTAATAATGGAGTTAATTATGGTGGGGGTCCTAAACTCAACTTTCACAAGATTGAATTAAAAAAGTTTGATGGAAAATAGGTCTTTACTTGGGTGAACCAAATGGAGAAATATTTTTAACTACATAATATTATGGATGATCAGAAAATGATTCACATAGAAACTTTTAACTTTGAGATAAAACCATATCAATGGTATCAATGGATAGTAAAAAGGAAATCCCCTGTTTATCATTATACTTGGGGTCTATTTACAAGAGACTTAGAAGCACAATATGAGAAAGTGTGGGAACACGACTACTTTAATCAATTGAAAAGAATCAAACAATTAGGGGATATTGAAGATTATAATTCAAAATTTCAGGTATTGGCCAAAAGGGTGGATGACATAAGTGATAAACAATTGTTGGAAGCTTACATGGGTGGATTAAAAAAAGACATCAAACATGAGATTTTCTTAAGACATATTACAAATATTATGGAATCTATGAAAAATTCTTGTCATATTCAAGCAAAAAATAAGGCTACACACAAGTACTCTACCATTGGAGCATATACAACAAGCATAGATCGTTTTGAGGGTCATAAGACAAGTGTACCTCAACCAACAAGGTTGACACCTCAACAAATGGATTAAATAAGAACAAAAGGACTATGTTTCAATTGTGACAAAAAAGTACAGTAAGGTGCATAAATGTGGTGAGAATAAATTGTTCTACATAGACTATGAAGAGGAAGAAGATAGTGTACCTCAACCAACAAGGTTGACACCTCAAAAAATGGATGAAATAATAGCAAAAGGACTATGTTTCAATTGTGACAACACGTACAACAAGGGGGATAAATGTGGTGAGAAGAAATTATTCTACATAGACCGTGAAGAGGAAGAAGATTAGGAATTGGAACCGGAAAGATCCATATCTATAAGAGACTAGTCCAAGAATTTCTTGTCATGCATTGGCCAACATTAGTACTCCACAAACCCTTAATATACAAAGATACATAAAAAATAAAAAGGTAACAATATTGATTGATTTTGGTAGTACCCATAACTTCATCAATTACAAATTAGAAAAAGATCTCAATTGTTTTGTATATCCCACACTAGAGTTTCAAGTAATGATTGTAGATGGAGGTACCATAAAATGTTCAAGGAAATTCCATAGTATTGAGCTCGACATGGGGGAGTATTTTTTGGATATCCCCATGATTTCCATCCAAATGGAGGTATCGATGTTGTATTAGGGGTCCAATGGTTACAACCATTGGGAACAATGGAATTTAAGTTTCAATATCTTTTCATGAAATTTTCCTCAGATGGAAAGGAAATTGAGCTTAGAGGTATCCAAGGGAAACCCTCTAAAGTGATAAGATATATTAGCATGACAAAATTACTCAAAAAATGACACTAGGGTGTAATTTCACAATTGTGCTCACTTGATGTTTAAACATCTATATCCCTTGCTACATCATATCTCCAAATAGTTATCAACAATCATTCTAAGGTATTTTGTGAAATTCCTAAGGGTCTTCCACCTGTTCGAGATCATGACCATGCTATTCTTTTGAAACCAAGAAGTGTACCACCTAACATTAGGCCTTACAAGTATCCGTATGCACAAAAGAGTGAGATTGAGCACATGATACAAGAAATGTTAGAGGATGGCATCATTCAACCTTGCCAAAGTTTTTTATCTTCACCAATGGTGTTGGTTACAAAAAAGGATGGTTCATGGCGTATGTGTCCAGATTATAGAAAACTCAAAAAAATTACCATTAAAGATATGTTTCCTATCCCTTTCATTGATGAATTGCATGGAGAAAAATTATTTACTAAGTTGGATCTTCGTTCGAGATATCATCAAATAAAAATGAGACAGGAAGATATCCTTAAAACAAATTTTAGAGCACATGAAGGTCATTATGAGTTTTTAGTTATTCCATTTGGACTTACTAATGCAACTTCAACATTTCAAAGCTTGATGAATTCTATTTTCAAGCCCTTGGAAAATTTGTATTATTATTTTTTGATGACATACTAATCTACAATAAATCTTGGGAAGAGAATGTACAACACGTTGATAGAGTATTACAACTATTGAAAGAGAAACAACTTTAGGCAAAGGCTTCCAAGTGTGCCTTTGAGGTTCAAAAAGTGGAATATTTGGGTCATATTGTATCTCATGAAGGTGTAAACGTGGACCCTAACAAAATTAAATCTATGAGGGAATGGCCAATTCCCAAAACCTTGAACAAACCTAGAGGATTCTTAGGAATGACATGATATTACCACAATTTTGTCAAGAATTACGGTCAAATAGAAGCACCTCTAACACCATTATTAAAGAAGGAATCATTTTATTGGACCAAAGAAGCAACCCAAGCTTTTGAAAAACTGAAGGAGGCTATGTGTACAACTCTTGTCTTGGCCACATCTGACTTTACAAAATAATTTATTGTGGACTATGATGCCTCAGGCCATGAAATTGGTGCAGTTTTAATGGAAGAAGGAAGGCCCCTTTCCTTTGAAAGCAATCAAATTAAAGGAAAAAACTTAGTCAAACCCATTTATGAAAGAGAAATGTTGTCCATACTACATGCATTTCATAAGTGGTGCCCTTACCTAATAGGAGGACACTTCAAAGTTAAAACAGATCATGATAGTTTGAAGTAATTCTTGGAGCAACGATTATCTTCAGAAGAGAAAAAAAATGGGTTACAAAGACGTTCGGTTATGAATTTGAAATTATCTACAAAAAATGAAAATGTAAAGTGGTAGTATATTCCCTTTCAAGGAAAGAAGAAGACAAAGGATTCACTATGTGCTATTTCTATTCCACAATCTGATTGGGTTGAAGAATCAAGGATAGAATGGAAGTAAGATCAAGAGGTATGCAAGATCATTCAACAACTATATGAGGACCCCATTTTAGTAGATAATTTTGTATGGAATAATCATTTTCTATGGTACCATGATCACCTATATTTATGTAAGAATTCCCAACTCAAACATAAGCTCCTTCTGGAATTGCACACTTCTCCTATAGGGGGACCTTCGTGATTCTTGAAAACAAACCACAGGATCAAGAAGGATTTTTTCTGGGAAGGTATTAAAAATGATGTTCAAAATTTTGTTTCTGAATGTTTGGTTTTCCAACAGAATAAGGGAGGGAGAATCAAGAATCTAGGTCTCATACAACCAATAGCTATACCAAGTCAACATTGGGAATAAGTTTCAATGGATTTAATTACAGGTTTACCCAAATCCAAAGGATTGATTGCCATCATGGTAGTAGTGGATCGACTAACAAAGTATGCCCATTTTCTCTCTCTTTCTCATCCTTTTAAAGAAAGTACAATAGCTGCAACAATCATGGAAATAGTTCAAAAGATACATGGAGTCCCCAAGATTATTGTAAGTGACATAGATCCAATTTTCAAGGGAAATTTTTGGACTGAATTATTTTCTTGTTTAGGTAATCAATTGGCTCACAACTCATCTTGCCACCCTCAATCTGATGGGTAAACTGATATTGTGAATAAATGTATAGAATTATTTCTTCGTTGCTTTGCATTTGATAAACAAACACAATGGTTCAAGTGGTTTCCCTTGGCGGAATGGTGGTACAACACATCCTTCCATACTTCATCAATAATTTCCCCATTTATAGCACTTTATGGATATAATCCTCCATCCATCACATCACCCTTGAAAGGGAATACAAAGGTTCAAGCAGTGGAGGACCACATATGGAACCAAAAACTAGAGGTTCTCAAACTATTGAAGTACAACTTGGTTATGGCACAAAATAGGATGAAACAACGAGCAAGTCAACAACATAGTGAATGGGATTTTGAAGTGGGGGATTGGGTATTTATAAGACTAAAACCATACAAACAAATGTTCCTCAAGAAATAAAAGAAGGACAATAAATTATCACCCAAATATTATGGCCCCTATAAGGTTTTGCAAAGGATTGGAAGTATGGCTTACAAATTGGAGTTGCCTCCATCTTCACGTGTACATTCAGTCTTCCATGTTTCTTACTTAAAGAAGGTCACCAGAAAAAAGATCCCAATCCAAACTATTTTACCAAAGATCAATGAAGAAGGGGAAATCATACTAGAGCCATAAACAATCCTTGAAAAATGAATTAAGAAGATGAGAAATCGAGCAATTACAGAGTACCTTGTCAAATGGAAGAACCTACTAGTGGAAGAGGCGACATGGAAAGATGAGTTCTTCTTGCAGAAGCACCCGTGGTTAGTCAAGTGTTGAGGAAAAAAATTGTTTGAAGGGGAGGGGCATGTTAATCCATAGACAAAGCCCTGTGTTATGTATAAAACCCCTTACTAAGCCCTATATATTGAATTATTACATTTTTAGTGTTATATGTGTGGGTTGTCTAGAACCCTTCATTGCACCCTTTCACTATATATATATCAATGAGATATAGTATTAGGATCATCTTATATAATCTCATATTGTATTCTGAAGTGGATATATTGTAAAAGGATGTTTCCCCCTCGAAGTGGACTGTAATTAATGACTTTTTTTTTTTTATCATTTTTAAGGCATTGGATGATAACAAATCCAAACACTTATTTAGCTTGACCTAGTGCTTTATGTATGTATAAGATGTACCTTCCCTAGAAACAAGTTATTATTTGAGTCCCTATATGTTATACACCAATGACCAAAATAACATAAAAAGACGGAGAGAATTAATTCCACGCCTTGATAACGAGAGAATAATGAATGTGAAACCTCTTTGAGGGGGAAACCTCCTTTTACAATATAACAAATGTACACGATGAGATGATACTAAAACTAGGTATCCTTGGTATATATATAGGATACCAAGGGTACAATTACAATTAAAAGGTCTAGACGACAATACTAATATAATAATAGAAATACAACAACTCAATATCTAGGGATTTACATGGGGATTTTTCGAGGGCCTTAACATTCCCCTCCCCTTCAAACAAGTGTTTCCATCAACACTTAATTAGATGCAGATGTATTTGCATGAATAAATCATATTCCCATGTCGCTTATTCTATTAGTAATTTCTTTCACTTGATGAGGTATTCTATAATTACTCGATTTTGTAGCTTCCTAACCCTTGTTTCAATGATTTTTTCTGGTTCTAGTATGGTTTTATTTTCTTCATTTAATTCTAGTAAAATTGTTTTAACTGGGATCTTGTCACCGATTACCTTCTTTAAGAAAGAAACATGGAATATTGGATGTACATGTGAAGATGGAGGTAACTCCAATTTTTAATACATACTTCCAATCCTCTGCAACACCTTATAGGGACAATAATACTTGGGTGATAATTTATTGTCCTTCTTTTGTTTCTTGAGGGACGTCTATTTGTATGGTTGTAGCCTAAAAAACACCCAATCGCCCACTTCAAATTCCCTTTCATTGTGATGTTGATCTTCTTCTTGTTTCATCCTATTTTGTGTGTAACAAATTTGTCCTTCAATAGTTTGAGAACCTCTTGTTGGTGCTCTATGTGTTCCTCCACTACTTGAACCTTCACTCTCCCTTTCAAGGGTGATGTGTTGGATGGAGGATGATATCCATAAAGTGCCATAAATGGGGAATTTTTTTATGAAGTATGGAAGGATGTGTTGTACCACCATTTTTCCAAGGGAAACCACTTGAACCATTGTGTTTTTTTATCATATGCAAAGCAATGAAGATACCCATCTAGACATTTATTCACAATATGAATTTTCCTATCGAATTGAGGATGGTAAGAGGAGATATTATCCAATTGAGTACCCAAACAAGAAAATAATTCAATCCAAAAATTTCTAGTGAAAATTGTATCTCTGTCACTTACAATGATCTTAGGGATTCCATGTAGCTTTTGAACTTCTTCCATGAATATTGTGGCTACTATACTTGCTTTAAATGGATGATAAAGGGAGAAAAAATGGGCATACCTTGTAATTCGATCCATTACTACCATAATGAAATTGTTTCCTCAGGACTTGGGTAGACCCATAATAAAATCCATTGAAAAATATTCCCAACATTGACTTGGTATAGCTAATGGTTGTAGGAGACTCGGGTCCTTGATTGTCGCTTCCTTATTCTGTTGGAAAACCACACATTCAACCATAAAATTTTGAACATTAGTCTTAAGACTGTCCCAAAAAAATTCCTTGAATCTATGGTAAATTTTCAAGAACCTCGAATTTCCTCCTATAGGAGAAGTGTGCAATTCCAAAAGGACATTCTGTTTGAGTTGGGAATTCCTATATAAATATAAGAGATCTTGATACCATAGTATATCATTCTTCCACACAAATTTATCTAATGCACTTGGGTCCTCTTGTAGTTGTTGAATGATCTTGCATAGCTTTCAAAATTGCTTCTATTATGTCCTTTCTTCTTCCACTAAATCAAATTGTGGAATGGAAATAGAACACAGTAAACCCTCTGCGTATTCTTGTTTCCTTGAAAGTGCATCTGCCACCATATTTTGTTTTCCTTTTTTGTAGATAATTTCAAAGTAATAACCTAGAATCTTTGTAACCCATTTTTGTTTCTCTTCTAAAGATAATCATTGTTTTAAGAAGTACTTCAAACTATCATCATATATTTTTACCACTAAGTGTATTCCTACTAGGTAAGGGTTCCATTTCTTAACTACATGTAATATGGCCAACATTTCCTTTTCATAAATGGGTTTGAGTAAGTTATTTCCTTTAATATGACTACTTTCAAAGTCAAGGGACCTTCCTTATCACATTAAAACTACACCAATTCCATGCCTTGAGGAATCACATTCCACAATAAAGGTTTATGTGAAGTAAGAAAAGGCCAGGATAAGAGTCGTACACATAGCCTCCTTAAGCTTTTCAAAATATTGGGCTACTTATTGAGTCCAAGAAAATTCCTCCTTTTTTAATAACATTGTTATAGGTGCTGCTATTTGACCATAATTCTCGACAAACTTGCAGTACTATCCCATCAATCCTAAGAATCCTCTAAGATTCTTCAAGGTTTTAAGAATTGGCCATTCCATCATAGATTTAATTTTGTTAGGGTCCACTTTGATACTTTCATGAGATACAATATGACCAATATATTCCACTTCTTGAACCCCAAAAGACTACTTGGAAGGATTTTCATATAGTTGTTTCTCTTCCAATAATTTTAACACCATGATAACAAGTTGTACATGTTCTTCCCATTATTTTTTGTAGATTAATATATCATAAAAAAATACTAACACAAATTTTCTAAGGGTTTGAAAATAGAATTCATCAAGCTTTGAAATCTTGAATGTGTTGGAAATACTGAGAGGGGAGGGTGAATCAATATTGCCCTTTTTCAACAATTAACATTTACTTTGATATTTTATTATTTACCACAACAGATCAACAATGGAATTGTATTTAAAATCAATTATAAATATATAATTAACATAAATTACAAGGTTTTATAAAGAAATGGTGAAGGACACCAATCCCTTTTAGAGCACCAACTCTAGGAGACACAAATCCCCTTCTTCAGGGCACCAACCCTAGGAAGCACCAACTCCCTTGTCTTTAGGGCACCAAACCTAGGAAGCACCAACTCCCTTCTCTTTAGGGCATCAAACCTAGGAAGCACCAACTCCCTTAACTTTAGGGCACCAACCCTAGGAAGCACCAATTCCCTTAACTTTAGGGCACCAACCCCAGGAAGCACCAACTCCATGTTTTTACACTTTATAAAAGGATATTAATCCTTTCGTGCTCCTCCCTTCCACCCTCACTTTATAAGAATCATCATTTCTTCTTCTTGGGCTCTGCTTCTGTTTTGATCTTCTGATATGGACTACAAAGACACATCTTCTTCACTGTTCTTTCCTTTCTTATATAGTCTCTCAATTGGTGTGAGCTATGAAGCATTGTGTCCCTCTTCATTTCAAATTAACAATAATCTCTTTTATTATTATTATCGTGAAGGATTTTTAATTTAGTGAGAGTCCTTTTCATAAATCAATCACTGATATGGATCGATTTCGTTTTTAATGCCCTTTATTTCATTCTTCAATTTTGTTGATCAGATCTAACCTTTCTGATTAGCATTTTAATCCATTGCAAGTGTTGGATTAATCATGACAAAATACAGATCTTATCTGATTTAACGTTCCTTCTTGACTGAGATAAACTTCTCATTCGGTGTGTTAAATTTCGAACATAATACTCTTAGGAACCTCTTATTCCATACGACCACATGTGGTGACCAGACACTAATCTAAACAAGTGCTTGATCACTTGTCAAGATCGACGATCATTTTTTAATCGCACGAGGAGATGGATGACTGTCGTTACTTCAGGACTTCGTCCTTTGGGACTTCCAACCTCTACAATCATTCAACCTTCCAGAGTACTTACCTACCAAATAAGTCATAGGGCTATGGTGGAAACTTACTGTCAGTTGTTAGTGTACCTTACACTATCCTTCCACTGTAATCGATCCAATGGTCAAGAAAGATTCCTGAGGATCTTAGATAAATGATCAACGTTGACTTCGGCCTTCGAGTGATTTCCCCTTCACAAGCCTTCAATCTTCCGGATTTTGAACTTCCCAAAGTGGTTTCCTCTCACACTGGTTGATATGATGGTTACCATGATTCTTGGAACTAGATCAACGGTCCTTGCTGACGTGGATCTCCTGATATGTCACATGTCCTCCTCATGGATCTAACGGTCGTAAGTTCATTTGAAGTTTCTTATTTATATGATGGTTGTCGTTGCTTTGAGAATATGATAATTTTGAGACTTTGATCTAATCCTCCCGAATTGGCGAAGTGTCAAATAGATCTATTACCGTAGATCTTTCCTGTCTTGATCCTATGGCCTTTGTTTATTCCAGAACTCCGGGGTTCGGGATTTCTTGGCTCATATGAGTTGTTTATCACCAGAGTAGGTCAAGGCTGGATTTGACCACGCTCTGACTAGATCAATGGTTGACATTATTTCCCTTCTCTTCCTCTGATCCAACGGTTGACGGAAGTTCATGACTTCGGGACTTCGGGGCTTCGACCTTCGGGTGAAATTGCATGTTCTAAACCCTTTTCTGTCGGAGTGGTGAACACCAGAGTTGACCATCTCATTGTGATCCGACGATTGTCGAAAATTCAGCTATTCGGGATCTCGGGCCTTTGACTTTGCTTATCCTATCCTTCCACTTTATTTTGATTGGATGGTCAATATAACTCCCAAAATTTTTCTTATATTGGACGACTCACGTCCACTTCGATAATTCATCTTCAAATAAATTATTTTTTCCTTCGGGTAATTTTATCCGAAGTAGTTAGTGCCAAATTTGACCATTGTGCCTCCTACACGATCTTAACAGCTAGGAAACCTTCCAAAGCTCCTGCTTCATATCTGTCGGTTGAGATCTAATTCTTCCAACCTCTGACTTCCCCTCAATCTGACGGTCCCGGTTTGTATCGAAACCTACATCAATGGACATGATTCTTCCTCGATTCTTTTGTAGTTTTACTATGGGGATTTCAATCCCAATCATGTTTCTGCAATGCGCTTTCCCTTATGAGGTTTTTGGTTTTGTACTTTTATTCTAACTGATAAAGATCGTTGATATATTGGGAATTTGATCCCGATAGTGTTTCTGGAATGTGCTTATCTCGTGAAATCTAATACGCTGCCTCTCCTGAGCTTTAGGTAGATTCCTCTACATGTTTTTCATAACAACTCATCATCACATCACAATGACATCGACTGTTGACATCAATGACAACACATCAATGACAATATGTCCAACATAATGTGCATTATTAAGGCCAAATTGCATCACCAAAAACTCATAATGACCTTCATGTTTTCTAAAGGTTGTTTTGGGAATGTCTTCTTGCCTCATTCTGATTTGATGATATCTAGAGAAAAGGTCCAACTTAGTAAAAATACTGCTACTGGAAATTCATCTAATAATTCATCAATGAGAGGAATAGGAAAATTATCTTTAATGGTTATTTTTTTGAGCTGTTTATAATATGGACACATATGCCATGAACCATCCTTTTTTGTAACCATCACCACCGGTGAAGAGAAAGTACTTTTTCTAGGTTGAATAATGCCAACCTCTAACATTTCTTGAATCATACACTCAATATCACTCTTTTGTGCATATGGGTACCTGCAAGGCCTAATGTTATGTGGTACACTTCCTAGTTATAAATGAATAACATGGTCATGATATCGAGCAGGTGGAAGACCGTTATAAATATCTTCAAATAAATTGGAATGATTTTCAATAAAGTTTTGGAGATCCATTGGAACATAAGGTCTATAAGTTTGAACATCTCGTGAGCACAATTGTGCAAGTACAACATGGTGTCCCTTTTTAAGTAATTTTTTCATGTTGTTAGAGCTTATCACTATAGAGGGATTCCCTTGGATACCTCTGAGTTAAATTTCCTTTCCTTTTAAGGAAAATATCATGAAAATTTCTTGAAAATCAAGAGCCATTGTTCCCAATGATTATAACCATTGGATCCATAATACGACATCAACACCACCCATTCATATGAAATAGTTGGAATACCCAATAAATAATCCCCGACATTGAGCTTGATACTATGAAACTTCCTTGAAAAATCTATGGTACATCCATCTTCAATCATTAATTGAAACTATGGTGCTGGAAATACAAAGCAATTGAGAAGTTTTTCTAATTTGCAATTAATGAAGTTACAAGTACTACCAGAATCAATCAATATTGTTACCTTTTTATTTTTGATACATCCTTTTATATTGAGGGCTTGTGGAGTATTTATTCTAGCCAATGTATGGAAAAATAAGGTTGGATTAGTCTCTTCTAGTTCTATATCTTGCAATGGTTCCAATTCTTGATCTTCTTCTTCTTCACAATCTATGCAGAATAATTTATTCTTGCCACATTTATGCCCCTTAGTATTCTTGCTATCACAATTGAAACATAGTCCCTTGGATCTTATTTAATCCATTTGATGAGGTTTCAACCTTGTAGATTGAGTGATGTTAGGAGAGGGAACATGGTTCTCTCTATAGTTGTTAGTGGCCACTCTTCTAGTAGCCATATTTTTAATTTCAACTTTCCTAGTGACATTGAAAGCATGCTATAGGGATTTGGGTTTAAAGAGTCACACCTCATGTTGAATGCTCTCCTTTAAAGTGATCATAAATATATCTAACAAATTATCATCTCAAATGTTCTTTACCATGAGACTTAGTTTTTGGAATTGTTGAATGAGAACTTTTTTCCATGTGCTTTGGAATGAGACCTCTTTGCCATATATTTACCAATTGACTAAAGAATGTATTGCTCTTAATATCCCCATAATGTGCTATCAATTCATCTGTAAAAATGGACCAAGATATAACAACATCCTTTTTTCTTTCGCAAAGCCATTGGTGCTAAATAAATTGATCAATTTCTAAATACAAGGATGCAAGAGTTACCTTTTTTAAGGTTTGCACTTGGTGTAGATAAAAGTATTGCTCCATTTGAATATCCATGTTATAGCATCATTTCCATCAAATTTTCTCATATCAATTTTTGGAATCAAGTAGTTTCTTGGTGCCCAGTTTAACCCTTGATGATGCATATCTATATGTGATGAATAATCATGATTATGGGACTCAATCTTTATTTCCTCCACATTTTCATGATTTCCTTGCATCTTGATATCTCCTTTTGGTAATATTTCATCTAGGGAATGCACGATCATGGATGACACAAAATTTTGTAATTGTTCCATCTATTGCTCCATATTATCTTCCATCTGTTGTAGTTATCTTTGGGTGTTTATCAAATCATAGTTTGTTATTGACTTATCCCTCAATTCATTAACCTGGTTCTCCAATTTGGATAGTTGGTCATGTATCTCTTCACTTTCTTCTTGAGTCATGGTTGAACTCTCTAGAAGTTTAATTGGTGAAGTAAATTTTGAAGAACCCTTTTCCACATCGGAAAAAATAATAAAAATCCTATTTTTCTCTTTATCACAAATTTTGAATCACCAAATATATATATTCCAATCAAAATTTAAGACAATTGTAAGTTATGTACCTTTAAAACCCTAATTTTGAGACTATCTTGTTGGTTGACCTTTGTCCCGAGGTATCTCTGAAATTTCTTCCCTTATAGGTATAAAATTTATTCTTGTAGTACATTAATATTTTTTATCTACAATGCCATAGGTCTGAGCAAAATTTGATGTGTCAAGTGAAAGTTATGGTAACCTTCCCAAGACTTGCTAATTCTTATCACTTTCCAAATAGGGAATTTGTATGTAATGCCACATATCAAATATTATTATGAAATTTTTACCTGAAATAGTATGGTTATTTTTATTTACAAAGGAACTGGTGGCACTCAAATTGGACCTTCCAAGTGTAAGATATGACAGTTCTACTAAGAACAATTGTTTGAGACTATTTTTAGGACTAGTAAAAAACCCTAATTTCCACAAAATTTATTTCAGTATGTAAAATGATCCAAAGCCTACAATATTTACCATAATTACTTTGCTGTCTCCTCAGGATCCTAAAAAATTTATAGTTTGAAACCTTTCTAAAAAAAATATTATAGAAAAAATTACAAGATGAATAGTTTGAAACTCATTTACGAACTAGTCACAAACCCTAACTTCCATAGTCTATATCTCATAAAGTGTAATGAAACAATACCTAATTTTTTTAGCAAAAGTACTTTTCTATGTCTCTTTATTGTCCTAAAAATTTCACAGTCTTAAACTTATCAAAAAAAATCTATAGTGAAAAATTCCAAGATGACTCTCTTGAAGGAGCAAAACCTTAGGATCATATGCTTTGATACCAATTGTTATGCACCAATGACCAAAATATGAGAGAGAGAGAGAGAGAGAGAGAGAGAGAGAGAGAGAGAGAGAGAGAGAGAGAGAGAGAGGTAACTCCACACCTTCATAAAGAGATAAGAATGAATGTGAAGCCTCTTCGAGGGGGCAACCTCATTTTAGAACAAAACAATGTACAAGATGAGATTATCTTAAAACTAGGTATCCTCTCTCTCTCTCTCTCTATATATATATATCACTTAGATGCACACCCTAGAAAAACCCCATGTAAATCCCTAGATATTGAGTTGTTGTATTTCTATTGTTATATTAGTATTATCAGCTAGACCTTCTAATTGTAATTGTACACTTGGTCTCCTATGTAAATATATATAGGATACCAAGTGTACAATTACAATTAGAAGGTCTGGCCGATAATACTAATATAACAATAGAAATACAACAACTCAATATCTATGGATTTACACGGGGATTTGTCTAGGGTGTGCATATAAGTGAAGGTAGAATGAAACAATTATAGTGACATGAATTGAGGTGATGAAATACAAGAGATGATACACTATATTATTTAGGTACCAACAACAACCTTATTAGTAAGTCACCTAGGTAGAAGTCCTAAAAGTGAACACTAAGTTGCCTCTTCATGATTATAAACCAAGGGAATAATTGTGAGTCATTTGTTTGCATTGGGAAAGGAAATATGTGAGGAATCCCATGGAAAAACCCTCAAAAAGAATAAGTCACTCTAAGTATGTGCCAACTAGTTGACACCCTTTAATATGAGTATGAATCCCACCGATTAAGTGTGAGTATGAATCCCAACACTTATTTAGCTTGAACTAGTGCTTTATGCATGTATAAGATATACTTTCATGACAAACATGTTAGCCTATGAGTCCCTATACAATAACAAAGTCCTATATCACCTCTTTATGAGTTGTTATTCTTATCTCTTGATGAGGTGTCATCATTTTCTAGTGATGGGTTGTCAGTGTCTAAGCATATCTATATCTAGAGGTGGTTACAACCATGTAATATTTATTGATATCATTTAGATGAATATATCATTGATATTTGCCTAAAGATTTGTACCATCTTCCTTGTTTTGTCTCATTGAATAATATTAACATGGTATTGGAGGTCTTATGGTCTTAAGGGATTGGTAGATCCATGGTAGTGATCCATGGAATTAAGGGCATGATATAATCATGGTAGTGTTCCATGAGAGGTGTAGCCTACTGTAGATAGATGTTGATGCTATGAAATCACTCTGAGGTAGTGTTGGCCGCCCCACATGATTTTGATATTTAACATGATCGGAAGAAATTGCATTTTTCTGTAGCTGCCATCATCTCAATTTTGTAAACATTTTTGAGAATTTTGAGATGATTACTAGATTAAGAAATATTTTTATTAATTTCTTATTGTTTACGCTTTCATTTTGTTTTATGTTAATTTATGACTGTAAGCATGAATTAAACATAAAACCTAGCTTGGTGTTATAATTTTATGTGCCCTAGAATGCATCTTTTTAAAGGTCACCATACCTATTTGAAATCTAAATATAATGTTTGAATGACCTATTTTCGATGTTTTGGTTTTAATATAGTTATTGTATGGTTTGATAGTTTGTATTTGTTTGTGAAGATCCTTTGATATATTTGATAGTCTATTCGCGAATTCAGTGGTCATACCAATAGTCATACAAATCAATACACACTTGCTGTGCTCGTGTCCTCACCTCACCTTGCTGGCTTAACGTATTAATGAGCCATTCATTACATGCATAGGGTTTCGGTACTCTGTATGTTTGGCTCTCATCACAAGGAATGGTAAAGATTACAATCAAACCCCGGTTTTCACTCCCACCATTTGGGTTATGATAACACACAGGCTATGTTATTTTCATGTCTCAAATCACCATTCAGACTTGTTCCTGCTGCTCCCACGATTCAAACCTAAGACTATATAGAGTTATCCCTGTTGTCTTTTGGTTACATTTTTCATGGCGCCTATCATTCACTTGGAACCGAACGTGTGCCAGGCTTTACTTTCTCATGACGATGCGATTGAGGATCTAAAAATCCACGGCTGGGATGTTTTCCTTAGAAAATTTGAGGGCTATAACCTTCAGGTGGCGAAGGCTTTCGTGCAGACCTTCGATGGTTGCAGAGAAAAAATTGGGGACAAACAGTTAGAGTTGATCGAGGGGTTTGTGAGCGAAGCAATAGGGCTTCCATCGAAGGGTGAAAAATAGTTCAAAAATGCCCAAATTGAAGGAGTCCCGTGGAGCCTCTTTATGACATCCCGAAAGATCAACTGTTGTGAAAAAGGTATTTCTATCTCCCTGGTTAAACCTAGGTGGCATAGCTTGTTGTTGAATCTCAAGCAATTCGTGACATGTGAAGGGAAATATGGATTGGTCTTCCTCTACCATATCTGTCTACTCATGCATTTCATTGGTTTCAAATTAGATATTCCATTTTACTTGTTGAGAAGTCTCTATAAAATGGCCAAAAGATATAAACGACAAAGTGTTGATTCAAGCCTATTCCATCACGAATTGGTTAAGATATTGTTGATGCATCACTTGTCGACCATGGGTGATTGTTGGGAGAATTTTTGGATAAGGAATGGTTTTGCCCAGACTGTTCCTACAACAAACCCTAACTCAAACGAGCCAATGATTGAAGACCAGTTCGGTATTTCTATCGATAGACCAGGATTTACCAACAAAAGCCCTCTAGACGCAGGGATGTCGAGTAAGTCCTCACCTGTAGGATTTCTTGAGAAAAAGACTGTTGAATTGAAGGTAATTGACCCTCTTGTGCTTGAGATTGATACTATCCTGAATTTTATTGTGAAGCCGGATGTCGTTAAACCTTGTAAAGGAACAAAACATAAATGCACAGACTTAGGGTTAAAGAATAAAAGGGAAGGTCGCCAAATTTCAAGGAAGCTAAGGAACCGATTTGACACTCATCCGAGCTCGATCGGTCCGATCGAGATCGATGAGTGTTCAGATCCCGAGATCGAAGATTTTCTAGTTTTAGAAGATCAAGAATTTCAGGGTTACAGGAAGAAAGTTATCGTTCCTACTGAACCTTATGATTTTGTAACAAATTTGCCATCGTGCCTCAAAGGTAAAGAGGGGTTTTCTGGTATTAGGCCTAATCAGAAGCAAATAACAGGTAAGAATGATACACCTCTGTTTGACTGTGCACTTCATCGACCTGCCACCTCTCCTATACAATGTGATGTCTGTTTCCATTGGATTGAGCGGTATTACACCGACATTCTTGTCCTTCAGGCCCAAATTAAATCGCTTACTGCTCATAATGATTTGTTGAGGCAAGAAAATCTTGACCTCAAGGCGCACTCAGAGAGGAAATCTAAACGTATCAAGAGATCAAGGAACATAGTAATCAAGAATGTGACCAGCGTCAAGGAGATAATGAATTCTGAACTACCCGACCCTTCTTTTAGTTAACATTTAATGGTAAAAAAAAATTATTCCATTTCTGTTGCCTAATTCAAAATAAGTCGATTTGGAGTTTGATTCATTTGCTAAATTAAGACTGGCTATAGAATCTTCGATTCTGTAGCCAAGTCTCTTTTTTAAATAAAAATTAGAAATTAGTTATGAGTAATTTTCTAACTTATTAAATTTGTTTTGTTTTCCAGGAAATAGGAGATTTTGTTGATGATCATCTGGAGGAAACATATTCGATTATGCATATGAATGATTAGTAGTTTCTTTTGTTTGTTTGTTTTGTAAAAACTTTGATCTATCTTTGATTAAAACCAACTCTGTTATAAGTGGTTCCCAACCCATTATTTTTAGAATATTTTTGATTTTATGAGATCCAACTCTATCCTATGAGATATGAGAATGTGATCTCAGGTCACTTTAAATACTGTTCATTTTGTAAGTAAATATCATCTTTGGTTGGAACATGTTATAGACATATAATTCTCAGAACTATATGGACACCTGTTTCTCATTTTGGCTTTAGACCATTGTGACATTGTTCCATCTACGTTTTGACTTTTATATTATGAGATATTGATATGTTACACAACTTTAGCTTCTTTAGCATATGACATTTCATATTATTAAATGCTTTTAAATTTTGTCTATAACTTGTTGTTTCATATATTATCATTGTGATCATTATATCAATTTTAATATCATGATTTATGTTTGATGTTTAGTTGATTGATAAAATGAATGCTTTACATTAATATTTTTGTTACTGTAATCATTCATAATTATAAGATCATTGGACATACATGTCTACTATTCTGTTCTTATATCCTAGCTGTTAATAAACACCTGAGTTTATTCGGGAGGCATTAGTACAAGCTTGTCATAGATTTCTCTCACAGGCGAGACAACTAGAGTTTTGGATCACACAGAGACATAGACACAGTATGAAACTAATCTCAGGTTAGCTTTATTTCCATTTAATTTCTGTTATTTTATTTATTAGCGAAACATGACAGTTTTAGATTGGCTTTGACCATCACTCTATCCTTGTTTCAAATCATGTTTTATTTATGGTTCTTAGATATGTGATTATAAAACAGAAAATATAAAAACATGTGCTTTCTTTATCTACTTTAGAAAATAGTTACCAAACATTGATTTTGCAAGGCATTCACTAAAACTTGCAATATGTAATTACTCTGTACATAATGACATGTTCATATTTCTCTTTCTGTTTAATATATTTGTAAAATAATTAGATTAATAT
>JZKD02S1824528.1:347507-364615 GCA_000966675.3 Picea glauca | reverse complement strand
GGACAGTTTGGGGATCCTTCCTTTTTCTACCGGGTTTCCTTAAACAAAGTTCATGTTCTGCTTTCGAATAGATGGGCCCATATTTGATGGATTGGAACATTGATATTTTAACACACACGTTCTTGAGTTCCCCCAAGAAGTCAAACTCAGGCTGAGTAAGAGGTTTCTATAGGTTTAATATTTTTGGATAGGGTGGGTTTTGGAGTTTAGGGTGGGCATGATCAACTTTCAAAGGTATATGATATTGTTTCTATTTTTGTTCTTCATTCCGGAAATCCTCATTCAAGTTTTCAATATGAATAGGAGGTTGGTCCTTGTTTAATGTATTCCTAGATTGAAGATGGATATCATGGCAGTCTAGGGAAGATATAGAATAGGTGGGGTAGGTGGAAAGTCTGATAGGTTGGGTTGGTTGGGCTGGACTCCTATTATTAGGGTTAGTGATGGGTTGGGTAGGTAATTATGGTCAAGGAGGGGTTGATGTGGATGCCTACATACATGGAGGGGGAAGAATGTGCATGGGTGGATGTGTTAGGGCTTGTTGAGGGCTTCATAAACTAGGATTTCTCCACCCATGTTTCCATAAATGGGTTCGAGGAGGAGGATCCACCCATTATTGTGCTATAATACACCATGGATGAGAAGTATACTTCATTGAAGGGTTATTCAATTATGAATTAAAATACTGAGATTGGTCTTGAACCATACCTCGAGGTTTGGGTTTCCATGGTCGTTTCTAAGAAACAAGGCATAATTTCTCTCGTTCCTCAGCTTTCTGGCATACAACTTTAAATCCTGGTAGGGATGGAAATTTTTTAGTAACGTGGTCTTCACTGCATATTCCACAAACATCTATTTGATCCAATGGACATTCCTTCAGTGGGTGTTTTCTTCTACATTTTGGGAAAAAGATAACCAAAGAAATATCTTCTTCCTCTCTCTTTTTCTTCATTTGCAGCGTGTCTAACTGGGAGCTTAAGGAACTAAGTATATCAATCTTGAAATCCTATGACATGTTCCCAATTTCTTCTTTTGTAAATCCATTTCCATTTATTTTGATAGTCTTTGTTAATATATCTCTTGGTCCTTTGCCTATTTTTGGAATTACTTTGGAATCTTTGTGACAAAGTTCCAATATGGCATCATAATGTTACTTGGAGATATCTCCTCCACCCATCAAGTTGGGAAGTTCAATGCAGTCATATTGGATTCCTCTCAAGAATAAGACATGTCATGCCTCGAGAGCTAAATCTACTTTCCTTTCCCTTTGAAAATTATAGTTTAATCTTTTGACATAATCCTCAAGGATCTCATCTTAATTTTGTGTCATTATGAAGAATTACTCCCTCCTTTATTTGTCTTTACAATAATCTTGGTACTTTTCCAGGAATTTCTGCATCATTTGGTCCCATGTGCGGATGATGTCCCTACCAAGGCCCATGAACCAGCGTAGTGCGACATTCTTGAGTTTGGTAGAAAAGATTTTAATTTATGGGCATCCGACACATAATCATAACTTCTGCAAAGCACGTCGAATTCAAAGAGGAAGGTGTTGGGATATTATTGGGATATACCATGGAAATTTGGTAAGGCTGAGTGAGGGATATTCTTCATTTTGGTCGAAGAATGTTGATAGGTTAAATCACCATTTTTCTCTCCTCATATATTTCCATAAAATGATAAATATTAATGATAATTGAAATGAATAAAATATTAATCAAGAAGTCATTCAAACAAACATTGATTTTGTTTATATATAATTGGTTCATTAAATTTATTTTCGAAGAAAATCCATCACAAATACTAATTCTACTTACTTGTTTTGTTTTATAAGTTTTGGATTAGAGAAAATATTCATGAAGATCACGACAATAAATGGAAGCATGGAATAAAGGAAAATATATCACATTCAAGGACCAATAGCAGGTTGGACATGTTTAACATTATGGGTCAAACACAATAGACAATCTTCTAAATAGAAAAAAAAAGAGAATATTTAAATTCATTTCTTTTGGTCAAGAAAGGATCTTCTTAATAATGTGTTGTACCAAAACTTGAAGACAATTGTAACAATAGAAGAACTTGAAAAAATATAAATAGTAATAGAAGAGTATAAAACAAGGGATATTTCTATAGAGAGGAGATTGGAAAACTTGTGATCAAGTCTGTATATTCTTGTCAGTTTGAGTATAATTTGGAATACCTTTAGAGTTTGAAGATCCAGAACCAGAACTTGTGCATTACTGTCAAGTTTTAGGAAAGGATTGAAAACTTCATGGATGGAAAGCTTAGTCTGGTAACTATATATTTTTATCAGTGAAATATTTAAAGTTGAAAGCCAAATTTTATAGAAATTGATGATGTGAACTTACATCTATGTTATAACTCAAAATGCCACTACTATGCATATTTGAGGTTGGCTTACTCATTCACACATTTGCCAACCATTTTTGTTGGAGTTCTTCTCAAAAAACAAGTTTTTGTATGGTATACGTGCCCTGATTCATATGTAGAGAGCATACACACACTAGCTGCTTTCCTAAAAGCCCACGTACATATGCTAGTTTCACACCTAAAATCCTGTGTGTACTCTAAAAATTTGCAAAAAAATATAAATTCTGCACTTTCCGATGGAGTTTACAGGCTATCTTAGGTTTTTCAACCATTTTACCTCATGTATCCCTTATGGAAAAAAAATAACCATCATTTTCTCATATAAAAAGGGCCTTAGGGGGGTCATTTGGATATATCAAAACAATAGGAAAGAGAACTCTGCCAAATTTTCTCCCTTGTATTCCAAGCCTTCTACATTATGCTCCGAGTTTCATCTTCAACATTCCCTTTCATCCATCCTCCTTATACCATCCATCCTTTTTTTGTATATTGGCATGTTGGTGATGAGGATAGTATATCAGGATTAGTGCACTTGGAGTCAAAGTAGAGGAACCCAGGTGAGGTTCATGGAGCGGCGCCAACAAAATTCAGGTTGTAACTTCTAATTTTGTTATTAATAAAAGAGACAACTTTTTATCCTAGATCAATGTTTTCATGAATAACTTTCCCTTTAGATGATCTTGATAATTAAGCATATTCTTCTATAGTTTGTTCTATAGCATTGTTCCAGACCATCTTTGGGAGGAGGCCTAAGATCTTGGAACGAATGACAATAAGAAGGGATCAACAAAATCCGTAAGGACTTAAGGTACACATTTCAATATTCTTTCTCTTACCTTAATTATCATGAGGTTGTGTTTGGTTTGGGTAGAATAAAAGCTTTTATGTATTTTAAGGTGTAAAGACTTTGCCTAGTCAATAGACCCGGATTAGGGGATTTCCCCCATAGCAGAATTGGCGACTCCACTGGGGAGTCTCTCTAGGGTATTTTTAGGAGATCTTTGTTTGGCTTGAATTCCTGTTTGTTGAAGTATTATGAGTCATTTGTATCTCTGGTCACCTTATAGGTGCTTACCAGTTTTCCTGGGTTGAGTGCTCTGTCTGAATATTTTTGTTTTTTGAAAATATTTAGCAGTTTATGTGCCTTTTTCTATACAAAGCCCGTGTACATACATGTTCTTTATTATACACAACTCGCATACATACATAGGGTGGTTGTGCACAACACACAATAATGTAATCTTGAAGAGTTTGTTTTTCAAAACGATTTTCTTTCCTTTCAAGAAACCTTTGGCTTCTTAGGTCTCGCTGAGTTTCAGGGGCCTATGTTGACTGTAGTTTGACTAGATGAAAGACTCAGATTATCTATTGTAACACACCCACTTCATAATAAAAAATTTCTCTTTTCTTAAAGGACAAAATCTCCATTTCTTTAGCCAAACAATTCTCCGAGACCTTGATGGTCTCGTTCTATAGTTAAACACAGAACCTTTCGGTTCTTGGTGCAGGTTTAAGGGCACCCACGAACTTCCCTTTCGCCCTGCTATGAAAACTCAAAGTGTCGTACGTTAGCTCCTTTTATTCGATAAGCCCCCTCTTGGTATGACCTTGGCGATGACCATGCAATTGCGGGCATGGCCATAAGCAACTTGGATTCAACTGCTTTTGGGCCTGTAATGCTCTTACAACCTCCACATGTCTTTGTGACGAAACCATTGTTTGAATTGCGGTCCGCCCTCAATATCTTAAAATCCTCGCAACTCCTGTCCCCGCAATGCTACAGGATCGTCGATCTCACGATCTTGACGATAACGGCTAAATCGATGATTCAGATATCTCCTTGATCCGACGACTCAGATCAAATCAGGATTTCACGTTTTGCGAGTTCTCACAACTCCACCCTTTGACTTCCCTGCGTCGCAAGTTAGCGAAATGCTGATCTCTCACCACATGTCCTCCAGGATGGACGATTCTGATAATTCTGGCTTCCTGAGTTGAGGATTCTCGATAAGACTAGATCTATGGTCCACGATATTCCTTCGATCGACGACTGTGATCAAGTCGTAATTTCACATTTCGAGACTTTGGAGGTTGGTTCACCTCTATTTTCCCGATTCCCGATTTCCTGATATTTACGAGCATCGAATCAACGTCTGACAACTTCCCACGATGTAACGGCTCAGATCAAATCGTGATTTGGTGTTTCACGAATTATCACAATTCCACCCTTTGAATTCCTTGAGTCGTGAGTCAGCGAAATGCTGATCTCTCGCCACGTGTCCTCCTGGATGGGCGATTAGGATCAAATCACAACTTTGTGTATCGGGTATTTGGATGCGAGTCAACCCTGACTCTTCCGATCTCTAAACTCCAGACGATGTCAGATCAACGATCCACGATCTCCCATGATCCAACGGTCTAGATCCTTTCTCGTGAATCCGGTCTTTCCCGATCCCCGATTTCCCGAAATCCACCCGCGTCAAATCAATGGTCACAATCCTCCGTGATCCAACGACTGTGATAAAATTGCGAGTTCGTGTTTCGCAAGTCGTCACAACTCTTGCCTTTGACTTTCCTGATGTGCGAGTCAACAAAATGTTGATCTTCCGCCACGTGTCCTTCCTAGCACCAATGGCTAGGATTAGCTCCACTCTTTCCCTTGAAAATATTTTGAATTTCAAACCCTCAAACTCTAGGATATGCTGCCATCTGTCTACCCTGACCATGGACAGATCCGATGATTTTGGAACTTCGGGACTTGGCAAAGTCCATTCTCCTGTATACTTTCAAAGGGTTTAACCCTCGTGCACCTTTCCTGGATCCAACGACTATTGGTCCTCGCGCTCAGATTTGACGGTCAAGGAGGGTCCCGATCGATCCTTAGATCTACAGTCCAGATCACGTCGCAACTTCGGGTTTTGGGAGTCTAGTCGTGACAACGTGCGAATCTCCCGATGTGTGAATCCATGATCTCGCCAATTCGATGGTCAAGGAGGGTCTTGATATATCCTTAGATCTATGGTCCAGATCACATCACAACTTTGGGTTTCGGGAGTCTAGTCGTGCCAATGTGTGAATCTCCCGATGTGTGATCTTGCGAAGACTCAGGGAGTCGAGGCATTAATTCTTGCGCCCCTCCTTCAAATCTAACGGTCGTGATAGACCCCAGGATCCTCCCGAATGGACCTCATCCGTTCATCTTCTAAATGAAAGGATATTCCCGATTTCAGAACTTCGGGACTTGAACCTCACTATTATTTCTGAGCTTTGTTGGCTCTGAAGGACTTAAGAGTTTTGCACTCTTTCTCTTGAACGTAACACTTGGAAGCATTCTTCCGTGCACTCCTTATGTTCATTCCTCAACTCTAGGACTTAAGATGGTCTCGGTCTCTGCCCACCTTGCAAAGACTCGGTGCATACCTGCACTACCTCTCCTAAGCTTATTAGACTCCTTCCTCGCAATGATTGTGAGGTTCAACCTCCAAAATCATGGAAGTTATACTCGTGCGACTCTAAGATAGTGATGAAATTCTTTTGGAAAGTACTTCCGAGGAATTAGACTAGAGTATAAGGAAAATCAAGCATATATAGAAGTCCTCAAGGGGCGAATGCATACTCTTAACTAAATCATTCAATATAGAAACCATTTACAGGCGTATAGATATAAGCATGCACTCATTATTTCCAATTGAAGCACAAATCATGAAAGAAACACTTATCAGAACCATAAGGCATGATAGGACTTTTGAGAGGGGTGCTCATTTCCACCCAACCATAGGCTCAGTCACTCCCAATGGATTTATCACTGGCCACCCTCGATCTTAGGTCACGATTATTTGAGATTCAATCTCTTACTTCCATGATCCATCTCAACGGAAGTTAGGGATGAAGGTTACTCTCCTTCTCCCTATACAAGAATAGATGAGGACAAAGGTTACTCTCCTTCTCCTGACTCGGTCTCCATTCTCTGTGATCAAAACTCACTTTTCACTTTTAATCCTTCCTCGGACCCGAGAGTTTTCGCTCTCATCTCTGCATTCTTCCCTCGTCCTCTTTGCCCACACCACGCTTCCTTTCTTGCCTTCCTCAACAATATTGTGTGTGGCCCGAATCCCCCAGTCCGTGGTTAGGTCCGAAAGCCTTACATATGGGCGGTCTTCCCCATCCCCTCATTAACTCTTGAGGAGGCCTTCCCACCTACCAGACTGACTGAAATTCATTTCAGGTCAGAGGGTTGTTCTGATCTTGAGAAATTAAAACCAACATAGTACCGGTTCAGTGGAGGTTAACGCACCCATTCCGGGTCCCCTCCACTACCTTTCCATTAGAAATCGTGGTCTCTCTTAGCATATCCCCTTCTCAACAGTCATGCAACACGTTTCCATTATCTATTAAAATAAAAATATAGTTGAACATTCATCGACCTTTATACAAAGGTCCACCAAATCAAACATTCACACTTTGAGTTTGCCATAGTTCTTGGCCAATAAATTTATATTTACAGACTGGGGGAAACATGGTGTTACAATTCCCTCCCCCTTAAAGGAATCATCGTCCTCGATGTTCTATCTAGCAACATGATAGGTATGTACATAAGTAAACAAAGTTGGATATGTATGTCTCATGGCATATTCCATTTCTCACGTAGTCTCATATGGGCCAAAGTGTTTCCATTGCACCTTGACCTGTGAAATGGTTCGATTCCTGAGTGAGGTTTCCTCCCTGTCTAGTATGAATTAGGGCTCTAGCAGGAATCCTCCCTCCGGTTCCACCTGGATCATAGGCCAATCAGTTATATGATTAGCATCATGTACATATTTCTTCGATAATGAAACATGGAAAACATTATGTGCCTTTATTGTGGGAGGAAGTGCTATCCTATAGGCTACAAGTCCCACTCTATCTAAGACTTCAAAGGGTCCACAATACCGATGTTCCAACTTGGCACAGGCTCCCATTCTCAGAGAACTCTTCCTAGGTCTAACTTTGAGATAGACATGGTCTCCGGATTTGAACTCTCGATGAGTTCTCTTTCTGTCGGCGCAAATTTTCTGTCGGTCCTAAGCAATTTTCATATTTTTCCTTATCTTCACCACTTGTTGTTCCATTTCTTTCAGCATGTCGGGTCTTATTGTAATTCTATCCACTAGATTACTCCAGCTGATTGGAATCTTGCATTGTCTACCATAGAGGACTTCAAAAGGGATCATCTTCAAGGATTCCCGATAACCGTTGTTGTAGGAAAACTCTACCAATGGTAGGTAGTCTTGCACTTCTTAGGCTGATGAATTACATGCATCCTTAGCATGTCCTCTACTATGTGGTTTACTCTTTCTGTATGTCCATCATTTTGAGGGTGATAAGATGTACTGAATAGAAATTTTGTCTCCAGACCGACCATTAGGGATTTCCAAAAATTTGAAGTGAACTTGGTATCTCGGTCAAATACAATTTCCTTGGGCATGCCATGCAATCCAAATATCTTTTTCATGAAGATGTTGGCAATATCTATGGCCTTGCAAGTTTATTTGGCAAGAATTAAATGATCCGACTTACTCAGTTTTTCCACCACGACCATGATGGCATCATTTTACTTGGTCGAATTTGGTAATCTGGTGATGTAATCCATGGAGATGGTTTCCCATTTCCATTCTAGGATCGGTAGGGGCTGCAATAATCCTGTTGGATGTTGGTGCTTTTCTTTAACTTGCTGGCATTCTAGGCACTTAGCTAGATAGTTAGCTATGTCTTTCTTTAATATAGGCCAATAGAATTGTTTCCTAGTGGTCGTGATCATCTTCTGATATCTTGGGTGACCAGTATATGGTCTCTTATGCAGTTCATCCATTATGAACCTCTTCAAGTCGTTACAATTCAGAATATACAATCTGTTTATGTAAGTTAGCAGCCCTTCCTCGAGCATTTGGTAGCCTTCATACTTCAACCTTGTAGGCTCTTGCCTTAGGTATGAAGTCACGATATTAAAAAATGCATCTGTCTCTTGTGCATTTCTGATTCTTTCCTTGACATCCGTTTTGCGGGTGCTTACTGTTTCCAGATGAATCATTTTTATACTTCTGCTAAGGGCATCGGCCACCCTATTTTCCTTTCCTTTTGTGTGTTTGATTTCGAAATCGAATTCACTTAGGAGAGCCATCCACCTAGCTTGCCTGGCATTGAGTTTTGGTTGATCAAACAGGTGCCTCAACCTGCAATGGTCTATCATAAGTACAAATCTCCTTCCCAATAGGTAGTTCCTCCACATTTTTAAAGCATGTACTATGGCAGCCAACTCTAGGTCATGGGTCACATAATTTATCTCATGTTCATTTAATTTCTGAGACGTGTAGGAAATTACACGTCCCTCTTGCATAAGGACTCCTCCGAGTCCTTCCTTGCAGGCATCTATACATACGAGGAAATCATTATCCGGCTTTGCAATCTTTAGCAGGGGTGCATGGGTCATGAGGTATTTTAGTTCCTGAAATCTTTCTTCACATTTTGATGTCCAAATGAATTTGATCCCCTTTTTCTGAAGGGCAATGATTGGACATCCAATCTTGGAAAATCCTTTTATGAACCTTCTATAGTATCCGGCTAATCCCATGAAGGATATGATATCTTATACATCCTTTGGGGTAGGCCATTCCATAATAGATCTGATCTTATCAGGGTCCACTACAACCCCTTCCTTAGAAATGACATGGCCTAAGTAATGGACTTTCTTTTTAAAGAAGTCACACTTGCTAAACTTAGCGTAGAGATGATACTCTCTTAGTACTTGAAGTACGAGTCTAATATGTTCTTCATTCTCCTCCTTGTTCTTGGAGTATATTAGGATATCATCAATGAAAACTAATACAAATTTGTCCAGAAATTTATTGAGTACATTATTCATCAAGCACATGAAAGTGGCGGGGGCATTAGTTAACGCAAATGACACCACCGCAAATTCATAGTGACCATACCTTGTTCTGAAGGTTGTTTTGTGGATGTCTTCATCCTTAATCCGGACTTGGTGGTATCCAGACCTCAAGTTGATCTTCGAGAAGATGGTAGCACCTCCTAGTTGGTCGAACAAGTCATCGATTTTGGGTAAGGGGTATTTGTTATTTATGGTTGTCTTATCGAGTTGTCTGTAATCTATGCATAGTCGGAGTGTGCTATCTTTCTTTTTCACAAACAAGACAGGCACTCCCCACGGAGATACACTGGGTCGGATGTAGCCTTTGTCCATCATCTCCTTTAGCTATAGATTGAGCTCAACCAACTCTGGTGTGCTCATCCTATATGGCGTTCTAGATGCTGTTACTGCTCCTGGTGTAATCTCTATCGAGAAATCAATATCCCTTCTCAGAGGTAGACCTGGTACTTCTTCGGGGAACACATCCTTGTATTCTCTTAGTATGGGGTGGTCCTCTAGATTTTCTTTGTTGTCCTCAATGGATTCCAACACCTATATTGCATATAAGGAACACCCTTTTCTGTAATACTTCTTCATTTGAAGGGCCGATATTTGTCTCACTGAGACATGCTTTTGAATCCCTTGGAGGGTCATCTTTATCCCTTATTTGTTTACGCATTCTAAAGTTTTATGATAACAGTCCACTTTAGTTTTATAAGAAACCAACCAAACCATACCAATCAATAGGTCATAAGATCCCAGGGGAAGTATGTTAAGGGTTGCTCGGGTGGGAAATACACCCATGATGAATTGGTAGGCTTGTATGGCCTCGGCCACCTTTCTTTTGGTCCTAGCGGCTAGTTGTACCAACCATGGTTTAGCATGTCTAATTGGTTGCAGTTTACACTTATCGACAGTCTGAGGGGCCACATAAATCAAATTAGAACCTGGGTCAATTAAAATAGAAATTGGATGGTTGGCGATCATACCTTTCAGTTCCACTACTGAAGCTTGGTGGTCGGCTTGATTATTGTCCAGGGTTGCATATATTCATGGCATGCTACTAGCCACATCATTGACGGTGGTAGCTTCTTGGATATTGTGGATCCCCTTACTGTTTTATTGTCTATGTGGGCAATCCCTCAATCTATGATTTTCTCCACAACCCCAACATTTTAAGGGTTCCTTCTGTAGGTTATCGGTCTTTGTTGGGATTGTCTAAAAAGGTTTATTTCCACTTTGAGAGGGGAAATTTTGTTGATATACACTTCTAGAAGGAAGGATCCCTCTAGAATATTTTCCATAGTTCTTAAATCTTAAGGATTTAAACCTTTTCTTCTGGAATCCCGAACTACTCTTCTTCTTCTAGTCCTCATGGGGTATTGTCTTACTCCCAAACTGTTCATAACAATACCTTGCCTTTCAGATAGATTCTTCTAAGGTCTTTGGTTCGTCTAAATCAATCCTATCCTGGTAGGTCTAATGTCACCCACTAATGAACCACTGCATTTTTTATTTTTCATCTTTTATGTAGGGTACATACCTCAGTAGTTCAAGGAATTTATTGACAAATTCATCTATGGTGAGCTGCCCCAACCAAATCTCATAGAATTCTTTAGTTTTTCCATCCATGTATTTTTCTGATAGATACTGCTTCCTGAAGTATTTCTCAATCTGTTTCCATGATAAGTCCTTCTCATGGACTCCTTTCACATTCCTAAGGTCTTCCCACCATATGGAAGCCTTTCCATTCAGGTTGAAGATGGTTATTCGAGCCTTCAAGTTTTTCAGAGTAGTCATGAACTCTGAAATAATTATTTAAACCAAGCATCCAAGATTCCACCTCTTCTCCCTTCTTAATATCCCCATCGAAAGAGGGTGGTTTGGCTTTCTTGAACTCTTTAGGACCATGGGTTTTGGAATACTTCCACTTCTTTCCTTTCCCGTGAGAATGCTAGCTGGCCCTGCTACTAGAAAATCCTTCGGAGTTGTCATCTCCCTTTCCATAGGACTCTCCTGATGAGTGTCCCATGCCTCCAGGTTGGGCCTTCTTCACGGTACTTCTCCCAGTGGGGTCACTTATGGAGTCATGTTTTCAGGTCTCGGGTGGACTCTGAATTTTCTTCTTGTGTCGTTGGTTCGCATGATTGGTTGAATGTTCATGATGTAGTCGCTTGTGTATGTCAGATAAGCTCTGTAGCAAGACTGCGTTAATTTATTTTTGTTTCTCTTGCTCCTTTATCAATCTCTCGTTGTTAGCCTTGAAACTCTGTAACTCAGCCTTGAGGCTCCTTACAGTTTCAGCTAGATCTGGAGGGGTTTCCACCACCCTCCTTTTGTCAGATTCTTCATCTCTATTATGGGAGCCATCCCCCACTTCATGACACATCACCATCCTTTAATCTTGGAGTTTTCCCATGATTCACTGACTGCTCGAGTGTTTACAAAAAGACTTATTGTTAGCTAACAATCTATTAGTTTATAAACAATACATGGCTCAATGTTTTAAATGCATACACACAATAGAAAATTTCATTCTTTTCTTAAATAACATTTTAAAATCAGACTTTTTAAGAAAGAGGTAAGGTAGAGTGTCGTTATTTTAAAAGTACTCCAAATAGAGTTTTTAAGTGACTCGTCCGTGAGCCCAAGTAGGTCAAGTGTTGTAACCATGCTCTGATACCAATTTGTAACACACCCACTTCATAATAATTTTTTTTTCTTTTATTAAAGGTCATAATATCCATTTCTAAAGGTAAAAAATTCTCTGAGACCTTGATGGTCTCTTTCTATAGTTAAACACAAAACCTTTCAGTTCTTGGTGTAGGTTTAAGGGCACCCACAACCTTCCCTTTCACCCTACTGCGAAAACTTTGAGTGTCAGGCGTTACCTCCTTTTATTCGATAAGCCCCCTCTTGGTATGACCTTGGCGATGACCATGCGATTGTGGGAACGAACATAAGCGGTTTGGAGTCAACTATTTTTGGGTCTGCAATTCTCTTACAACCTCCACGTGTCGTCTTGACGAAACCACAGTTTGAATTGTGGTCCGCCCTCAATATCTTAAACTCCTCGCAACCCCTGTCCCCACAATGATACGGGATCGTCGATCTCACGATCTTGATGATAATGGATAAATCGACGATTCAAATCTCTCCTCGATCCGACGACTCAGATCAAATCGTAATTTTGCATTTCACGAGTTCTCACAACTCCACCCTTTGAATTCCCTGAGTCACGAGTCAGTGAAATGTTGATCTCTCGCCACGTGTCCTGTTGGATGGACGGTTCTGATAATTCTGGCTTCCTGAGTTGTGGATTCCCGATAAGATTAGATCTACGGTCCACAATCTTCCTTTTATCGATGGCTGCGATCAAGTTGCAATTTAGTGTTTCACGACTTTGGAGGTTGGTTCACCTCTGTTTTCCCGATTCCCGATTTCTTGATATTTACGAGTGTCAGATCGACGAATCACAGCTCCCCGCGATCTAATGGCTCAGATCAAACCGTGATTTTGCATTTTGCGAATTCTCATAACTCCACCCTTTGACTTCCCTGAGTTGCGAGTCAGCGAAATGCTGATCTCTCGCCATGTGTCCTCCTGGATGGACAGTGAGGATCAAATCACGACTTCGCGTATCGGGTATTTGGATACGAGTCAACCCTGACTCTTTCGATCCCCGAACTCCCGACGACATTAGATCAACAATCCACGGTCTCTCGTGATTCGACGATCTAGATCCTTTCTCGCGAACCAGGTATTTCCTTATCCCTGATTTCTCGAAATCCACCTGCATCAAATCAACGGTCACAATCCTCCGTGATCCCACGACTATGATCAAATCGCGAGTTAGTGTTTCGTGAGTCATCACAACTCTTGCCTTTGAATTTCCCGATGCGAGAGTCAGCGAAATGTTGATCTTCCACCACGTGTCCTTCCTAGCACCAACGACTAGGATCAACTCCACTCTTTCCCTTGCAAATCTTCCGAAGTTCAAACCTTAGAACTCTCAGATATACTGCCATCTGTCTACCTTAACCATGGATGGTTCCGATGATTTCAGAACTTTGGGACTTGGAAAAGTCCATTCTCCTGTATGCTTTCAAAGGGTTTAACCCTCATGCACCTTTCCTGGATCCAACAACTATTGATCCTCGCGCTCAGATCTGATGGTCAAGGAGGGTCCCGATTGATCCTTAGATCTACGGTCCATATCACGTTGCAACTTCGGGTTTTGGGAGTCTAGTCGCACCAACGTGTGAATCTCCCGATGTGTGAATCCATGATCTTGCCAATCCGAAGGTCAAGGAGGGTCCCAATAGATCCTTAGATCTACGGTCAAGATCACGTCGCAACTTCGGGTTTCGGGAGTCTAGTCGTGCCAATGTGAAAATCTCCTGATGTGTGATCTTGTGAAGACTCAGGGAGTCGAGGAATTAACTCCTACGACCCTCCTTCAAATCTAATGATCGCAACAGACCCGAGGATCCTCCTGAATGGACCTCATCCATTCATTTTCTAAACGAAAGGATATTCCCGATTTCGGAACTTCAGGACTTGAACCTCACTATTCTTCTTGAGTTTTGTTGGCTCTGAAGGACTTAAGAGTTTTGCACTCTTTCTCTTGAACTTAATTATTGGAAGCGTTCTTTCGCGCACTCCTTACGTTCATTTCTCAACTCTAGGACTTAAGATGGTCTCGGTCTCTACCCACCTTGCAGAGACTCGGTGCATACCTGCACTACCTCTCATGAGCTTATTAGACTCCATCCTCGCAGTGATTGCGGGGTTCAACCTCCGAAATCAGGGAAGTGCTCACGCAACTCTAGGATAGTAACAAAATTCTTTGGGAAAGTACTTCCGATGAATTAGACAAGAGTATAAGGAAAATCAAGCAGATATAGAAGTCCTCAAGGGGTGAATGCATACTCTTAACTAAATCATTCAATACAAAAACCATTTACAGGCATATAAATATAAGCATGCACTCATTATTTTCAATTGAAGCACAAAGCATGAAAGAAACACTTATCATAACCATAAGGCGTGATGCGACTGCTGAGAGGGATGCTCGTTTCCACCCAACCATAGGCTCAGTCACTCCCAATGGATTTATCACTGGCCACCCCCGAGCTTAGGCCACGATGCTTTGAGATTCAATCTCTTACTTCCAGCTCAACGAAAGTTAGGGATGAAGGTTACTCTCCTTCTCCCTATACAGGAATAGACGAGGATGAAGGTTACTCTCCTTCTGCTGACTCGGTCTCCATTCTCTGTGATAAGAACTCACTTTTTTCTTTCAATCCTTCCTCGGACCCGAGAGTTTCCACTCTCGTCTCTTCATTCTTCCCTCGTCCTCTCTGCCCACACTACGCTTCCTTTCTTGCCTTCCTCAGCAAGATTGTGTGTGGCTCAAATCCCCTATTCTGTGGTCAGGTCCAGAAGTCTTACATATGGGCGGTCTGCCCCATCTCCTCATTAACTCTTGATGAGGCCTTCCCACCTACCAGCCTGATTGAAATTCATTTTGGGTCAGAGGGTTGTTCTGATCTTGAGAAATTAAAACCATCATAGTACTGGTTCGGTGGAGGTTAATGCAACCATTTTGAGTCCCCTCCACCACCTTTCCATTATCAATCGTGGTCTCTCTTAGAACATCCCCTTCTCAACAGTCATGCAACACGTTTCCATTATCTATTAAAATAACATGATTTACATTCATCGACCTTTATACAAAGGTCCACCAAATCAAACATTCACACTTTGAGTTTGCCATAGTTCCTGGCCAATAAAGATGTATTTACAGACTGGGGGAAACAGGGTGTTACATCTATGAACTTGTAAATAAATCTTTTTTGTTTCTTTGCCTCTTTCTATTTGTTGTCAAGGTTAAGGATGTACTTGCGAGCTTTAGTTCCTCCTGTGGGTTCTGGTGAATCCATTCTCTCTGGAAGTGGTTTTGGATCTGATTCAGTCTTTGGTTTGTCATTCTTCTCTCTTGATTATGCTTTGAAAAGGAAAAAAATATAGTTGCTTGTTATTTTCATTTTTGAGCATATAAAAAGAAAGTTTTTTTTTTTTTTTGGTAGTTTCTTAACTGCATTTTCATTTTACTATGCATGTTTGTTCGGTGATAGTAGCTTAGGATGTTTTTATAAAAGAAAAGAGTTATGAACCTAAAGTTCCTTTTATGATTCTTCCTTGAAAGTTTTAGTAATTGCATCGCATTTGAAATGAAAAATAATTCTAGGAAAAATTGCATTTTAGGATCTTGGTCTCTATTGTGAAAAGTTTGCACCTTCAAAGTTAAAAAGCCATTTTTTCATTTGTAGAACATAGTTTCCTATCGGCACAATGTTCTAAAAGCTTATTAACTCTTCTCTTTTATCTCTCAAAAAGCACCATTAGTTTCACTTCCATACCGCCTGAGTAATCAAACCACTAAAACTAACACTTAATGCTAAAATCAACTATAATTTTTTGTTTATGGGGTACACTAAGTAGTCTAGTATTTAGGGCCTTGAATTAGATGTGGAGAGGAAACTCTTCAAGGCCACTTACATAAACTTAAGATTCTAACATAGTTACCAACTTAATGAGAACTGTGACCTCAAAACGAGAACTCTCGCCCCAAAAACCCATATTTTTGCATAAAAAACATCAAAATCAACCCCCAAATCAAAAAGTGGTGCTACCGGTAGCACCATGTTTTAAAATAGGGTCAAAATTACAACATTTTTCAAACACGGGCTTCAAAACTTAGACAGTAGCTTAGAAAAACCTTAAAATCAGAACCTAAAAACAAATAAGATGTTTTTTTTTTTTCAAGACGTTAAATTTTGAGATCATTTGAAATCGTATTTTTATGACTTGGTACCATTAAAACCAAAACCTCAAAATCAACAATCAAATTGAAAAGTATTGCCACTGGTAGCACCCATTCTAAAATTGGGGTATGAAAATGACACATTTTTATAATGTGGTAAAATAAAAAATCATTACTGTAAACAAAATCACAAAATAAACCCTTAAATGTTTACTTTTAAAATGTTATTATAACACAAAGCACAAGGTAATACATAATGCCATGAAATATCACAATATAGTTTAAAAATTCAATATCACTTTTAAATAATTTTTTACTTTTAATAATAAAGCAGTAAATACAAGTTACATTGAATGAAACATAAATAATTTCTTAAAAGAATTGTTATATTGACCATATTCAAAACATATGAGCTAAGAAATTTTATGAGCTAACAAAATTGTGAAAAACAAAGAAAAACTAGAAAGAAATGAAAAAGATTTAAAATTTCCCCGAGAAACAATAATTTTAAAACAAAAATACATTTTTTTTCTTAAAAAGAATAGCAAAATATCCCTTGAAACTTAGAAAAATAAAAACAAAATTCGAAAAACTAACTGAAAAATAATCAAAATTCAATAAAAAAAATTAAAAAAATTCATCTAAAATAAAAAAAATTTAACAAAAACACTAATATTACCTAAACTACAAATTTATTTAAATATTTTCTTTTAATAATATGCTAATAATCTAAAAATGTTATAATATAACATATTATAATATAACATATTATAATATAACAATGTTATAATATAACATTGTTATAATATAGCATTGTTATATTATAACAATGATATATTATAACATTGTTATGTTATAACAATATTATAATATAACAATGTTATATTATAGCATTGTTATATTATAACAATGTTATAATATAGCATTGTTATAATAACAATGTTAATTTTATAATATAGCATTGTTATAATAACAATGTTA
>JZKD02S1824528.1:326378-347101 GCA_000966675.3 Picea glauca | reverse complement strand
TAATGATAGATAATTATAAGAAAAATCTTAATTTCAAAAAAATAAATGGTGTAGAACATTTTTAACATTGGATGAAGCATGGAAATATGATTAAAAACATGATTGAATAAAAATAAAATAGAAAAGTTTGAAAATAGATGAAAAAACATCGTTGAGAAAAAAAAATAAAAAAAAATTGAACAATTTGAAAATAAGTGAAAAAACAACCATTTAAAAAAACAAAGTGGAAACCTTATGTATCAGAAAATTTAAAATATAAAAAAACCACCTAAAAATGGAGGGGGGTGCTACCGGTAGCACCATTTTTAAAAACGGGGTAAAAAACTCGACCCCCCCAAAAACGAGAACTCTGTAGAGTTCTCGTTAAGTTGGTAACTATGTTGTCTGTGATAAGGAGTGTAAAAGTTCAGTTTCGTAAAAGTTAGCCGTGACCCCCCTCTAACACAAGGGTTAAACACAAGGTCATGTGAGGAAAGGTAGAGGAGATAACCCCTCCAAAGTTAGACCAAGATTAGTGGGGATCATATATTAAGGGTCATTCTTGGGAGTTTTTTTGACCGCATTTGAATACAGAGCTTTGTGGACCTCGAATCTATTCAGGATCCTCAGTTGTCTTCCAGACCATTTGCCTTCAGTACCCTTGAAAGGCTTCAGACTTAGCTACCCTGCTAATTACGATCAACCTGATTGTCGACTATACCCGCGTGGTAACTGACTGCAAGTTGGAAACCTAGTTTCCTTTTATAGGGACTTACACATGTGACTGTGGGGGTATAAATTGGTACCTAGGACATGCGTCGAATCATGCTTTGTAGAGTATACTTGGAGGGTGTTTCCATGCTCGAGTTACACTTACACCAATAAGTTGCTCTAGTGTTGATTGACATAACTGTTCTTCCTGCCATTCTATTGATTGCTTGATTTACCTTTAGGGAATTTCTAGTCTGTGCTATGTGTTTCTCCCTATCTTGACCTTAGAGTGTCAATTGATCATTTCATAAGGTGGAATATCAACAACTCAACCGTTTATGTAGGCTTCAGGGCCTGCCGCCGGTAAATTTGGAGCCACCTCCACCATCAATAGGTGAAGGTTATTTGGCACTTTCCAAATTTGAAAGTTTTGGTCTCCATTTAAAAGAGGCATAGGTTCAAATATGCACCCCAATGACCTAGTTGATGGGTGCTAGGAAAACACATCAACACCTACTTGACTCTTGACGTTCAAGCTAACAATTTCCTCTATTCAATATATAAAGATAGCTTACAATGTCAAATGAGGGACTATTTTGCAAGGGTGCATATATTTCCTTTACAAAAAGTCCTAATGACTCTTGGCCTTCTACCTACTTGACTCTTAGCCTTCCACCTTCTTGGCTTTTAGCGTTTTCATATGACTCTTGGCTTTCCTAGTCTAGTTGGCCAACCCACTCTACAAACTTTTGTCCTCATTCCAAATAGGATGAAGTGGGCATATTTATAATAAAAAATATTTAAAATTACAATATTCTCTATCCATGTGCACTTTCACTAATTTTTTCTTCTAGTGCTTACAAACTAGACAATGGCTTAGGCATTAGTTTGCCTCATATAATACAATCAATGACTTGCACATCATAGGTCTCGTTTTATTTGACTTTTGGAACTTGTGCATCAAGGAGACCATATTCATGTTTAGTCTTCTTGGACGGAAGTATCTTAGTCCTTTGCTCCCTTTTCGATTGTCCAACTTCACCCTTGATGTTGTCTTATTCACTATGTGCATACGTGTGTTTCTTTGCCTTGCTTTAGAATCTATACATTGCCTCTTTTCTTTAAGTTTGATGCCTTCAAATATGTAGTAGAAATTTGCAATAGGAAGCCTTTCATCCATGAGACTGAAAACTTGCCCGGTCATGGATTCTTTGATCCAAAGAGCTCTTCTTTCCCTATGGTTAAAATTTACAATTAGACATAAACGACCTATATCACACGCTCACTATAAATGCCTTAAAAGCTTCCTTACTCCATTAATGACATGATCTCTGAAACATAAAGTGTCATGAAGAGAGTAGAAATATGCGATCCATTGAGTTATCAACATCTTTGCCACTTGAAACACATAAAAACCAAATGGTTTGAGTGATGGATTTTCACATAAGAACTTTCTTCCATATATTCTCAATAACACTTCTTAAAAATTTTCATATAAAACATAATTGAAAACATGTCACTAATTCCGCTTTCATAAGCTTAAAAATATTTTTTTTATATTAAATAGAAACCTCCTTCAAAGCAATATCATAAAGCATTCATGTGGGAAATCTTTAAAGTATTGCCAAAATAATTTTAAGATTCCCTGTGATAGTTTATAGCAAAGTATTGTTGCAATCTCTATAAAGCTTTTGCATTAATTTGGATGCAACAATGACGGGTAAAAGGAGGCATGAGCATTCATTTGTATGAAATATTAATTCCCCATGCCTTCATATTACAACTCCATGAGAGCATTTAACATAAAACAGGATTTGAATGTTATTCCTTGTGCCTACTCTTTGTTCCATATACTTGCTTTAAAAATGAGAAGCCAAGCTTAAAAGCCATTCTTCCTAGTTCTTCTTAACAATATGAGATAATATGAGATATGAACTTGAATGTGAAATTAAACAATGGAGAGAAAGTGATAATAACGAATGGTTTCATACAACTTGTCCATTGGTGTTTTCTCAAGCAAAGCACTATTCTTCCAAGCATGAGATTCATAAGAGTAGCAAAGGCATGGGAGAATAGCTCCAGCACTATTCTTCCAAGCATGAGATTCATAAGAGTAGCAAAGGCATGGGAGAATAGCTCCAGTAAAGTTATTTAACGTAGTCTAAGCTTGAAATCATCAAGCAACAATAAAATGCATACTACCAAACAATCTTGATTGTAAAAGGACTCAAAGGGCCTTGAAGCTCTTCAAACTTGATTGTTTTGCAAAGCATGAAATTAATCATTAAAGCAAATGCATCAGTCAATCTTGAATGTAAAAGTGATTTTCTCATTGAACTCACAAATTCTAGCAAACAAATTACAATTTTCTCCTCACTCTCTTGGTGCTATAAACTTTTAAATATCAATGAGTTTGCTTTTTAACTCAACCTTAGGCCTCTTGCTGCTATAAACTTTTAAATATCAGTGTGTTTTCTTTTTAACTCATCCTTAGGCAAGCAAGAATGAACACCATACATAAAGGGAAAAATAGATATCATTCCTCATACAAGCTCATTCTAACTTATTCATTACAACATCTCAGTAACAAAATGTTCAAGCAAGCTCTCAAGAATCAAACCAAGTCATTCCTTTACCAGTTCTCATGCTTCTTTTAGCGAATAAAAGAAAGCAAGAAAAAGAAAAGAAACATGAAATCCCTGTGAGATTTCCTTTGCCTTGTTGAGAAAGAGAGAATATCGACATTTGAAAAGCAAGGATTCTGGCTAAGAAAACACAAAGGAATTCATGCAAGTTATTTCTACCCAATATTTGATTTCCCTTCACTCTGACAAATCAAAACAAATAATGCAGTGAAAATTCTTGGGCATAAACCCTAGCATTGTTTGGAACCCCTCCAGTGTTTGAAATGTTTGCTAATCAATGTTTCTAGAAGGTAGATCACTTTGGACAACTGAAACCTCTCTGCCCTTACTCCGGGAAGAGGTATGCTCCATATACTATGCAAAAGTGAACATATATGTTGTTGTAATATATTTGGCAACTATGAGAACTAAAAAAGACGATGATGGACTCTAAAACACATTAACTAGGATTTCCAATTGATTTATGAGGGTACAACACTACGAATTAGCCTAAGGAATAATATGCATAACTATGGAACGCAAAAAACCTCTCCCTGCAACTCCATTTAGCTCCAAACAACTTCAAACCTGCAACTGTAATGGAAAAAGAGGAAAATACAACAAGAAGGCAAGGAGAAAGTTGCACGTATGGGAACAAGGAAAAATGAAGATAAAAGAAACATTTACCCTTTAAAAGATGAAATGCTTCACATGCGAGGCTGATGGAGGATTTCCGAGTCAAGAAAATATGGCTAAATCAAGCCAGAAGACAAATAGCTTGCCTAAAGAGGCAAGAGGCCAGTCACCAACTTCAGGGTGTTGTCTTCCTCTTGACATGAGAGATTGGCACTTTTTTGGCTTATTCATTGTGTTTATCAAGCTAAGGGAGAAGGCCTTTAGCCTTCCAACCCAACGATTGAGTCTTGGAAGGAAATTTCCTAGCTTTAATCTTGAAAATAGAAATGACAGCATGATTTTCCTTCACTTAGAACCCAAGGCCAAATCACTAACCTCAAAGGGTTGTTGGCCTCTTAAGTCAACAATTTATCCTCCAATAGGAAAGTGCTAGTGGTTTTGCCTTGTTATTGACAAAACATTGTCGGGCAAGGAGAAACATTCCATTTCTGATCTGCAACATGGTTTAACTTGCTATTATAGTGGATCGTGCCTATACACGACTAGTAAATTACACTCAAATTGTTTTTCTATCAATTCGGGTAAAGAAAATCTGAAAAATAATCTAACATCTAAACTAACTTAGTATAAAAATCCAATTTAAAACAAGTCTGAAAATAATTGAAACTGAATTAAAACTAACTTTAATGAAAACATGAATTTTTGTTGGGTTGTTATATTCTTTGCAGTGAAAGTCTAGTCGAGGTGAATCAACTGACGGTTGAAGTCGAGGTGGATCGACAATGAGTCGAAGGTCGAGGGAGTCGACCAGGTAAAGTCAAATTCGAAGATATCGACGACAAGTCAACTGACAAGAGGTCGAAGTGTGGGCGTGAGATGACCAACTAGAGACCAAATGAAGGTCGACTGGTAAACCCGACTGTAGAAAAATCCCAAGATTTGTGAGATTTATAGCCAATGATATGCATGGATTTTTAATCATTTTTGGACGTCAATATTTAGGGTTTTTCTTGATGTAAATCCATAAAGAGGTGTGTTGTAAGGCCGTAAAGACTAATGCAAAATATGCTAATGCATGTGTAAATCGTAGGTTGTTGGTCATGCATATGTAAGTCGAATTGGCTACAGGGTTGTTCTTGCCTGTGCAAGAGGGTATGATGTCAATTGTGTCTTAGGTGTGGACCAAGGTTAGACATGTAACCTTTTATTCTGAATGACTAAGACAACAAGAGAGCATAACGCTCAAAGGAATGTTGGTTTTCCCGGTTAAGGGTTTCTAGGGTAAAATCTCGGTGTACTATGTGATTGCTTGTTTCATTTGTGTTATTGATTAAATTCTTCTTCTCTTTTGCTAGGATTAGTGTGGAAGTGTTTTTCATTTCCTGACATGTAGTATTAGAGCTTAGGTTTTCCCTGATAAGTGAGTTATCAGAGCGGTGTTATGCTTTGGCAAGTATATCAGATCTTGAATCTGAGAACTAAACCCTAGGTATAGTAAGAGTCGTAAGTCATAAATTGTGTTAAAGATCATGGTAAAGAATGGCGAGCAGTTCCAGAGTAGAGATAGAAAGATTCAATGGCCATAATTTTGATCTTTGGAAGCTTAAAATGGAAGATCTCTTTGTAGATCGAAAACAATGGACAGTGGTATGTTGTTGGCACAGGGGCAGACCCAAGGTTCAACACTTCAACAACGCACCAACAAAACCCTAACTACCAGCCCTTTCAACAACACCTACGAAGCAGATGAAGTCTCACCCAAAGTAGAAATAGGGGGTTGTAGGACACAGGTGTCTACAACCAGAGGAAATGCAAGTGAATCCAAAACAAAAACACACAGATATCTAGTTATTCTTTACCAAACTTAAGCCTACTTCGCATAGTTATATCTCATATCTAACACAATAATACAATAACAGTATATCAAATGACAAAGAACACATCATTAATCACACATAAAAACAAGATATACATGGTTCACCCTCTCCCTAGGGCTACGTCCACAGAACTATGTTTCCTGATATATTAATATGGAAACATACGGTTCTATCTGCGCAATTAGCTTGCAGATCTCTCTCTCTCTTTCTCTTCCCTCCCTGCACACCCAACTGCAGGGTTGATCTTCGCACCCAACTGAAGATCCATGATACAATAATGCTCTCCCACACAATACTTCTCTCACACACAACAATAATCACTCTCTTAACCCCCACTGACGAACCCCTCTTCTCTCATCTAGATCTTTATTTATACATTACGAGGACTCTCAGACAACCTTAGACTGGAGTCTAAGTGTCACAAACCCTAAATGCCAAAAATTTAGGTGTCTTAAACCTTCCTTCCATTCTCTGTTCAGGGTCTTCAACTGTGCAAGTCCACCTTCGGTAACATAGGCTACCTCATATGGCCCAAGCCAATGTGTCCTGAACTTCCCTGGATGCTTCATGAACTTGCTGTCATATACCAATACCAGATCTCCTTGCTTGAATTTTTTTTTCTTTATATTTCTTTCATGGTAGGCCTTTTCTCATTCCTTCTATACCTGCTAATGAAATCCTGCAATAAACCTGTCTTCCTCTAATTCTACCAACTGCGCAAGCCTATTTTGAATAGTGCCAGTGTCATCCATATCTGTGAATGCTGCAATTCTTAGACTAGGAACCAAATATTCCATAGGTACCACTACTTCCAGACCATAAACCAACTTAAAGGGAGTTTGCATTGTCAACTTCTTGCAAGTGGTTCTATAAGCCCATAACACTGCTGGTACTCTCAAATCCCAATCATCCCTGTTCACAATGCAAATCTTCGTCAGCGTTGTCTCCAAGATCTTATTGAAAGCTTCAACAATACCATTCACTTGTGGGTGGTATGGTGTGCTCTTTTGATGGTGTACTTCAAATTCCCGAGTCAAGGCTTCAATAGTCTTATTAATAAAATGTGTGACTTGATCGCTCATAAGGATCTTCGGGCATCCAAATCAGGTTATGATATCATCAAATATGAACCACGCAGTTGTAGTTGCACTACATTCCTTAACTGTTCTTGCTTCTACCTATCTGGTCAAATACTTTGTCGCAGTGATAATGTATCTTGCTCCTGTGCGCCTTCCTGGTGGGTTAATAGGTCCCACAAAATCAATGGTCAATTTCTCAAATGACTATAAAGTTAGCTGAGGTGCTAAAGGCATCTCATCTCTTATGGAAGGTTTCCCAACTCTTTGGCATACATCGCAAGCTCTGTAGTATTCCTTAGCATCTTTGTGTAAAGTGGGCCACCAAAGGCCATCTCTAAGAACCTTCCGCATTGTTTCTTTCCCTGCATAGTGTCCTCCTGCGATGCCTTCATGTGATTCTACTAGAATCAGTGGTATTTTTGCCTCCATAACACATCTCCTCAATATCTCATCAAGTCCTATATTATATAGTTGTCCAACTATAAGTGAAAAATCTACAACACTTACGACCAATTGTTTCTTCTGAATAATTGTATACTCGCGGGGTGCCAATCCTGTAGACATGAACTGGTCTATCTCGACGAAGTGATCATCAACCTTTCTGATGGCCAGCAACTGTGCATCTGGTAGTGTATCTTCCAAATTGGTAGGTTCTTCTCCATGTTCTAACCTGGACAAGTGATCAGGTCCCTTGTTCATTCTTCCTGGCTTGACCACAATCTCAAAATCGTATTCCTAGAATAACAGTATCCATCTGCATATTCTTTCCCCCAACACTGGCTTGTTGACTAAGTATTTCAATGCAGAGTGATCAGTGAACATCTTAAAATGTCCTCCCAACAAGTAGTGTCGAAACTTCTGCAGCGCGTACACCATGGATAAACCTTCTCTTTCGGTAGTAGTGTAATTTATCTCAGCTGTAGAGAGCTTCCTGCTAGAAAAGGCTAGCGGATGGTCAATATCTCTTGCTCCTGGTTGTGATAACACTGCTCCTAATGAAATAGATGAGGCATCAACATGCACATGGAATTCCTTACTCTAGTCTAGGAAAACCAAGATAGGCACAATGACCATCTTCTGCTTTAGTGTGTCGAAGATCTGCTGACATTCCTTCGACCATTGAAACTAAAAATATTTATTTAAAAGATTTTCCATGGGTGTTGTTATCTGTGCATAGCCCTTGATGGATTTTTTTTAGTATCCATCATGTCCCAACACAGTGCACAACTGTCTAACCGAAGTAGGAGGAGGTAGATCAACAATGATGGCGATCTTGGAAGGATCTACCAACAACCCCTGCTTACACACAATATGCCCTAGCAACACTCCAAAGGGTGACAAGAAAATACATTTTTTTAAAATTCAGGGCAATCTGAAATTGCTTACATTTATTTAACATCAATATTAAACATTCAATATGGTCTTTCAATAAGCTAAAAACAGTCCAATCATCAAAATATGCTTCCAAAAATTTATGTAAAAATTTCTTGAATGCTTCGACCACCACCCTGGAAAATATGGCTGGTGCATTCTTCCATCTGAAAGGCATCACTGTGTACTGGAAAGAGCCCCATTCTATTGCAAATGTGGTCTTATGGTAATGTTCCTTAGCAATTCTGATCTGGTGATAACCTGAAAATCCATCCGTGAAGGAGTAAACTTCATGTCCTCCTACATTATCTAACACTTCATCAGTAAACGGTGTAGGGAATGGATCATGTAAACATGAATCATTTAGTTTCCTCAAGTCTACAAAGATTTTGATCTCTCTTGACTTCTTATCCTAGACCACCATAGGGCTAATCCATTTTGATTCTTCAACAGGTTCTATGATTCCTGCTTCCAACATTCTGTCTAATTCAATCTTACTTTCTCCTTATATTTGGGATTCAGTCTTTAGGGTCTCTGCTTGACTGGCCTTGCCTCTGGTTTTAAGGGGATCTTCATTTCTCCCACGAGCCTTTTAATGCCCTTCATGTCGGTGAACTTGGTTGGAAACAAGTCCTGATATTCATGCAGTAATTCTGTGATCTTATCAATAGTGGCATCATCCCAATAATCTCCAACGTTTGCGAGCTTAGGTGCTTGCTCGATCCCAATATTAACTTTCTTGATTTTGATTGGTTGTCTAATGAAAGGTAGTTCAACCCCTGGCCCTTCTATGTCTCTTTGTCCTTCAATTTCTGCGATGTTCACATTCCTAGGATCATCGTTTTCATCAGCATTGATATTGTAACAACTTTGCAGTTTTTGAAGAGGTGTGGTCCATTCATCTTCCTCTTTCTCAATAGGGAGGTTAGGTGCCTCCTCAAAGACTTTCTGTATTACAACTTGTAAAGCCTGATCGGTTGTGGGGTACTGACTTTCAAATACAAATGTAGCTATAAAGTTCTGAGTCATACCATACCAATATGAAGTAGTGGGGCGCAGTTCCGCTTGAAGATACCATTGATAGGCGTTGTGTCCAAAGTGTTAATGAATTTATGTACCCATTGTTATTGAGGAATGTTTCTCCAAGCCGCCTCACAACTTCGCACATGATCCTTTGGATAGCTCTGACCTGTGTATCAAACTTTGCACCCTTCGACTTGGTCTGAAAAAAAAATTGTCATCAAAGTGCGACATTGCACCCACTCCACGATTTTATTCTTGTGTGTTCCCCACCATCTTGCTAGTGTTTCTTTCAAGGCTTCATCCAGTGCCAACAACCTCTGTTGTACTAGTACAATTTCTTCAAATTTCAAAAAGAATGTTTCTAAATGATTTAAACCATCGAATTGGGTAGGTTACTTACTTTTGTGCCAATCCAGTGAACTTCCTGGGTCAATCTGGCACACCTCCATGTAAATATTTCATACATCATGTTCTGTCAGTTCTCCAGTGCTTCTTCTGAATATGATGAGCATGCACTTTCACTTCGCTAACTTAAATTTCCATTTGTCGTAGGATTAATGTAATAATGTTGTTTTGCTGTCAATTTATATATATTCTCTAGCCCGTATGCGCGGTATTCTTCTCTGATGGGTTCTGTGTATCTGTGACCTTCATCGAGATCAAGAGGTGTAATGACCCTAAGGCCATCACCTTCAAATGTCATTCTTCTTTTCTTTAAGTCAACAACAATGGAATTATTGAAAGCCCAATTAATTCCTAACAACACAGGATAAAGACAACTATCATCAACTATCTCAATCACCTCGAAGTCCGCAAACATCCTTACCCGGTCGATGTCCACAGGGACATGCTCTAGTCTTCCAAAGGGGCTTACTACCTGTTGATTAACCATCCTGAGCCTGTGATGCAGGAGAATATTTCCACCTCAACATATACATCAACAAGTCAACACATCAACATGCATTTGGAGATAGGGAGAGGCATTGATCCTCTCGTTTTCAAAATTCGAATTATAAAATTAAGTTAATTTATGTGTAAGGTCGATAAATGCCAAAGCCATGCCTTTGGATAGGTGTGGATGGGTTCATCGAAATAATCAACTGTAAGTGTAATACCCCAAGGACGTGCCCCAGTTATATTATGAATTGTAATCATGTTTATGGATTGTAATCATGTTTTGTAGGCTGGTGAGCCAAGTGTTGATAAGCTGGTGGGATTATGTGTTTATTAGGCCGGAGAGCCTAAGTGTTAAAGGCCAAGAGCCTATTTTTGTATATGTAATTATGCAGAACATTAATAAAGATTAAACATCACTGTGTGTAGACCAACCACGAAGAAAGAGTGATGGGGGACTAAGCTTCCACAAGGTGGGTAAGGGAAAGGGGGCTGAAAGGTTGGAAAGAGGGGATAATATTAGGGGCTTAAGTACTTGAGAATAATAATTTATTATTATTACAAAGCTCTGTGACACCATATTTTTATCCTAAGTTCCTGGAAAAGGGAACACATACTTGATGGAATGCATGCAGCTTCATGGGTGACATGTGTCGGCCCAGGCACATGAAATTTAACCCAATAATTGAGCTACGATGGGGGTTCATCCTCCATTCTTGCATCTGTTGTCTGAACCATGTTACCTATGCATCTGATCTCTACATGCATACCTCACGCAGCTCTGAAACCTGAAACCATGAGACCTTTGTGATTGATCGGTGTATTCCTATGAATTTTGTTTGGTATCTGTGTTTGGCCTCCATCATCGGCCTCTGCATAATTTTCTTGTCACGCATCCTCCGTCTAAACTATGAGAGTTTGCATTTGACCTCTGCATTGATTCCTTGTCATGCACCTTGAAAACCAGTGGCAAACCTGTGGACTGAGTTGTGTCTCCTGTGTGTCCTACGAACCCAATTTATCCACACTGCAAATCTGATTTTGTGCTTAACCGTTTGGGTTTATGTCTTATGTGAAACCTGAGCATACCGTAATTATCTATGCCATGTTTTTTATAACTATGGGTTGTTGTGGCCACACAACCCCTTGGCTGAGTGTTATTGGTTACCGTCATCTATTCCTTGCTGAGACTTACTGTTGTCCTCCTTGTGCTGGAACGGAGCTGAAGAAGCAGGTTGTCAGGCCTATGTGAAACACTCTCTCCAGGTGAGGGAGGTGGTTGTGGTTGAAGAGGCAGGTTGTTAGGCATGTGAATGACTCTCTCCAGGTGAGAGAGTGTGCAGAGGAGGTGAGAAATTCTGGAAGGGGTCCTGTAGTTGCCACAGAGCTCAGAGAATTCTGGTCCGGCCTGTTGCTGAAGCCCAGGGCAAGGGAGGTTTAACAACCGAAGGATTGTCTTGGTGACAGTGAAGGTGTATACTCCTAGGGTGGGACATGCATGTGGGGAATGAGAGACTATGAGTAGTGGGCATAAGTGGATCCTGGGAGAGAATCCATCCTAAACTATGTGTCTTCCTGTTGACCTTGCCTAGCCTAGGATTCCCTTGCCCGACGGAGCTTAGTCCCAACTCGGGGGTGACCTACTGTTGAGAGTGATGAGCAACACAGTCCAAGGATGGGAGGTTCATGGAAGGTCTGCACGCAGTTGGTGGTGTTAGGCCAGTTTAAAAGATAAGTATTAATTTTGTACTTAATTTATATGTGATGGATGTCTTTGTATTGAAATGTTATCATGTATTCCGTTACAAGTTTGAATTGTTGTTAATTCTTTTTAAGTCTATATGAAAGTAGTAAGTCCATGTTGAATATGTTAATTTGATTATATGCATATTCTTTATAAGTAAATATATATATTCCACATAGTAGCATTACCTGATAGTGGGAGTGATGGTCGAGGATGTTACAATATGGTATCAGAGCCATAGTTTCCACATTGAGCTTGGATGGGTCGGATAAGTGGTCTTTGGAACCAAGGTTTCGAGTGGAAATGGTGTTCATATGGAACCAATTTCAAACCCTAGAATGTTTCTGAGTGTGAAGGGGTTACCTGGTCATGTTACGAAGCTCAGGAGTAGCGGTAGAATAAAATTGCAGTCAGTGTGGTATTTGACCACAAAGAGAGGGCACTCAACACTTGGGGTGTTGGAGCTGTAGGATTTGTTTGGGAAAAAGGAGAGTCCTTTACGACCATCAGATCCAAAGAAGGTATAGGAAGGTTGTCCTAGAATCCTTTCGGAGTTCGACAATCAAAAGAAATGGAATGCGCTGAGGCATAAACTTTTGAAGGAGATCTACACTGTAGATTGTAGGAAAATAGCCCGACTATTAGATCCATGTCCAAGAAGACTAAGGAAAATCACTTCAAATAATTTCAAGTGTGGAGTGTGACAAACTCCTAAAGTCCCGAAGTAGATCGCAACCGTCCATTGCGAAGGATACGTGTCAAGAGATCATGTACTTCGGGTGGAAGTACTTCGAGAGGAGGCAAGTGTTGTGAGTTCTAAACTCTCGAAGCCTGAAGTGCCGAAGTCACTCATATCCATTGATCGCGAAGGAGAACATGCATCGGTAGATCGTGAACTCTGGGGAAAAGCACTTCGAGAAAAAGAGAGCATAGAGGAATTGAAACTCACGAAGCCTGAAGAGCTGAAGAGGTGAGTCATGATGACATCACTTGGAGTTGACGTGGACACATGGGATGTGTGCCATGTTTCAATGGGTTTAGAACCTGTGGAATATTGAAATGGCATTTGGAATGTGACGAGTGTCACCCATCTGAATGGGCCACGTATTATTCGCTAGTATTTCTCCATGTGGCATCCTGTGTGAACAGGGTTAGTGGGGCCCGAGGTTACGTAATGTATTTAAAGGTCGGAGGACCCACAATGGCATTGATCACTATACATCAAGATCAACGGCCAGAAGGCATTGCAGGGACCCAAGTTGCCCGGAAGCTAATTATCCAAGGCAGTCCCGCAATCCAAACCGCGGTTTCACTGAGGGGTTACGTGTCAACGTTAGGAGAATTGTGGGATGAAAGGCAGGTTACTCCAAACCACTGTTTCATGCCCCTGCAATTGGGAAAACGTTAAGTGATGTGATGTAATAACGTCACCTAAGGTGATGTGGGAGTGTTCAGAGATTAATGGTTCGGGGTATGCGAATGTGAAATCTTCCAAAGTCCTGAAGTCCTAGAACTCAGACACCTGAGGTTCCACAACGAGTGTCAGCCATTAGATGTTGGGTAGACATGGACCATTGATCCACCCTACTGCACGAGTTCAGTAACTAAGAACTCCGAGAGACTGTTGTGTTTTGCTTTGAAAATTTTCGAGGACGAAGGCCCAAGTACATGCTTATCGATCTAGCGCTTGGTCACAACCCGTGGTCGCTTGGGTTGGGAACTGAGAGAAAGGGGATAGTTCCCGAAAACTTAGCAGAGCAGAGATCCGAAAGAAGAAATCTACGGGGATTCTTGATTGAACGAGAATCACAGAGAATTAAAACTGAACGTTTTCTTGAATCAGATTTGTTTATGAATGTTGTGGGATTTGTTAAGGAATAATGGCCTGACAAATTCCGGTTGTCTGCACATTGTGTTTGCAAAAGTTTAACGAGTGCCAAAATCGAATAGAGTTGACACTAAGTGAAAATAAATGGAGGAGACACAAAATGTTTCCAGTTCAAATAATGAAGCTAAAGGGATGGATGTTCATTTGGGAGTTGAAGGGTCGAACTCCAATGGGCATGGAGAAGAGATAGATAAGGAAAGGCATATGATGAAAATCATTGAAATATTGAAGAAACATGCCCAAACTCACCGAGCAGATAGCAGAAAGCTCATGAAAGCTATGGAACATCAGGGAGAATTCAACTTAATGTTGATGAAGAGTCTGGAGAGAATAGAAAATAATTTGGACAAGGAGAGAGACTCGAGCAAAATAGGGAGTCACCAGACTTCTGAGGGAAGAAGATCCAGGAGTGTTGGTAGAAACCATCATCACTCCAAAGGTTGCTCCAAGAGGAGGGAACACAGTAGTTCAAGCCCATCTCCTACCATAAATTACAGGAGATCTGGAGTGGATGAACTGAAGGGAGAAATGAACAAGATTAAGCCTCCTACGTTTGATGGAGAACACAAGAAGGAGGAATATGTCAAAACATGGTTGCTTGGCATGAGGAAATATTTCCAACTGGAGAATTATTCCTCTCATGTAGAAGGTAGAATTGCAATGTATCAATTGAAAGGAAAAGCATCCATGTGGTGGGATCAACTTGTGCAGGTGCATCACATTAGAGAGAAATATATCACTTGGAAATAATTAAAGAGGTATTTCGAGAAGAAATACTTGACTAAAATATACTACGACAGAAAGATGAAAGGGTTCTTTGAACTCAAGCTAGGAAGCATGACCATTGATGAATACGAGCAAAGATTTTTGGAATTGTTGAAGTATGTCTCATTCATCAAAGATGAGACTGTTAAGATTCAAAGGTATCTGAGTGGACTTCCACCTTCCATTGATGACAAGATCTAGTATGATGACCCTAAGACCATGGAAGAAATGATAAGAAGAGTGAAATGATTATATGAGAAACAAAGAGAGAAGCCTACCTTCCAGAAGGCTTGGGAAGACAAGAAGAAATTCAAGATGGATCATAGGAAGAAGTGAACTAAGCCACCCTTTTTTAGGAACAGTCCTCAGGGACAGATATCTTTTAGAGAGCCCAGGAAGGCTGAAGTGGGTGGGCAAATGCCAAGACCACCACCTATGGATTGTTAGGGTTGTAAAGGAAACCATAGGTACATAGATTTCCCCCACATAAATGATAAAGTGAGAACTTTCCATAATGTATAACATGCTGAAATAGTGGAGGACATGGGCAGTAGAATGCCAAGGATCTATGCATCCCTAGACAACACACAATTTGAATATCAATCGCACATGATTGAAGTGGAAGGTATGATAAAAAACCATGCCTTTACTATTTTAATTGATTCAGGGGCTAGCCATAGTTATATAGATCCTAGAGTGGTGGAAAGTTTGCAATTTTCGAGAAGCAAACATGAAAAGTCTTGGTTAGTGTAGCTGGCTATAGGAACCAAGAGGAAAGTCACTGAGTTAGTTAAGTCATGTCCAGTGGAAATGAATGGACTAAGCACAAACGCTGAATTGAACATTCTACCTTTAGGTTCTTATGACTGTCTAGTTGGGATGGACTGGTTGGACCAACACCATGCCATCTCACTTTTCTGATTTGGTGGGATCATCCTAATCTCCTCATCCATCTCTCTTTCACACTATATAAAGAGAGATATCTCATGGAAAAGGATAAGGTTGAATAGGCTAAGATTTGTATGGAGAGTTTTGCTTCCTCTTGAGAGCTTTGCTTTAGTTCTACAAGCTACATGGTGGATCTTCTTCATTAAAAGTCTTTGGAGAAAGTGTGTGTGTTAGAGCAAAGGGCCATTGAAAGGGGACCTTGCAACATCAAGGATTTTGGTTGTATTCTCCGCTTTCCATTTAATATAATACCACAATATGTTTCTTTCCCATAAAACTAGTCTTGTTTTATTGTATGATTCCTTTATCACATACATAGGTTCTTGTTGAGTATATTGTGTTGCTTTCACTTTGGTTGGCTTGTGTTCCCTTGCAGGTTTAATATCATAGGAGCATTGGAACGAAGCTAGGATGGAAACAGTAGGAGGAAACGACATTTAAAAGGTATATTGTCTATCTCTTGTTAACTAGTAAACTCAATAATTAGAGCTTAGGGAAAGTTTTATATTATGTTATGTTTTGTTCTAGTTTCCGGTGGGATCTAGGGAGATCTGTTTATGTCCACATTTATCGATTAATCCGATAACAAAATTGGTGACCATACTGGGGATACAACTTTCTTTTCATTTTTTTCTTCTTCTTTTCTTTTAGCCTACCTTCTTCTGGTTAAATTCATTCTCTAAGTCTGTGGGTGATCCATCTGGACTCCCTAGGTCTAAAATTTCAGTCAGATTTTTTGCCTTTCTCCCATTTTTTTCCTTAGTTATAAAGATCGTCTCATTGTACCATATATACATCATGCGGGGACCCTCAGACGTGACATCCTTCTTGTGAAAACCAGTGCGACGACGTCACATTGTGCTCTATTGGTAGCCTGCGATGACCTTAGCTCGTCACACTGTGCCCTGTTGTCAGACTGCGACGATTCATGTAGGAATTGTTGGTGTGAGCCAATTTGTCTTTTTTCACCCAGCTTTGCCTCAGTTGCCTGGGATGAACTTTTGATACCAGTGTTTGATTGATTTGTAAGTTTAAATCTTTCATTTGATTGGTTTTCAGGGATTGAAAGTCTTTCTTTGTAGATTTTGCAAGTTTTACTTTTTGATCTTTGATTTATTTGTGAACAATAGATCTAATCCTTTTGGTGCAAGGATTTCTATTTTCATATTTTAATTTGTCTCTAGTCCCAGTTTAGCTTTCAATATTCAAGGGAGAGATGACCCTCCTCATAAGGGGAATAATTCTATGGGCCACAGGGATGTTGTTGTTTAAGTTTGGCACAATTTTGGTTTGTCGTTGTTGGATCAAGAGGGGTGTATGGATTCTATTTTTTTCTATTCTATCTTGTCTTGGAAGAGCTCCATGAGAGGATTTATTCCTTTTCCAACATTTTATTTTTTTGTTCTTTCAGTAGAGCCTGGTTACTCTAGAGGCCTATAGAGGTTGCAGCCTAATGTTATTTGCAGCAGACTTTTGTTTCACAAATGGGAAATTTTTGATGTTTTTCAGTATATTATGATAGATACAGAGGATGTTTCCTCATTTTGTATCCGGAAAAGACTTAATTATTTGTCTTATTTTTTCCTCTCTTGAACTCATACATGTTGGACATGTGTAATACCCCTTGTTTCCCCCCCCCATATTGTAATTAATCATTACTTTTGATTACCATGCCATGGCATGTGAACAATGTAAATGTATTATTCTTTATATTTCAACAAGTAACTATGGGGGTGAAGCCTTGAAGTACTAGCCATGATGACGCTAGAGGAAAAAGTGAGGAAACCTGTAGAGAGGATTCATCATGCCAAGACGACCCAATCCTCTTTGCTGAAATATTTGATCTAGAATAATAAGACTCAACCTAATCCCAATAAAAATCAGTTAATAAGAAAAATACTGGTGGTTGAACCACCAACTACCCCCATGAATGGAAGCATGGAGGGCATAGATGAGAAGACAGAAAAATGTCAACCCAAAGTACCACAGAAGACAGTCTTCCTGCAGGCCCATATTTGACTCGAGTTCCTTCTAGCAAAAGGAATATGGCATGTCCATAAACTTCCTAGGGGGGGAGACGTGCAATATAATACAAGGAGGGGGAAGAGAAGAGAGTGGTAGGGGTGAGAATAAGACCATTCCTAGAATGGGGCTTGAAATAATAGACGATAGAACTCGTGGAAGAGATATGATTTGGAACATAGAAGAACCGAGGAATGGAGAGAACTACCTGGTGGTATCATGGCTTGGCACATGAGTATCATTCTTGTATCTTCGCTATACATATACTTCCTTGATATATAGGGATGATGGAATAAAAGTGTACCTTATTTGTATGCTAGATAATTGTGATTTGGACGACCTGGCTGACTGGGAATTTGAAGTAAAGTTCGAATATCATATCCCGTCAATGGATCTTTGTTTTAAATCTTGTTTAACCGAGAATAATTGTTACTAATGGGTTTTTAGTGAATCCCGGGGCATATGACTTTGGCCTCTATTTTGATTAGAAAGTCCTCAATGGACTATCTAGGGACCAAACCTAGAAATATAGAGTCGGGATAGACTCCATGGGATAAATTCAAACTTGTCAATCCCTTAAAACCATCATTGTCTTCTTACAAGATTTGGATTCTGAAGTGAAAGGTGCTTCCTTCAACCCATTCTACCTAGTGACCGCGGGCTCAATTCCATGGCCTTAACCAAATCTCAGATAATATCTGAGAGTATATCCCTTAAGGGCTTGTCAAAATTCCATATGATCGAAACCCAAGAACCCTGCGCTATATGAAAAAGGAGCCAAGTGTTACCCAAAGAGAAGACCCTTTGTATAAAGGATCATGATATCGTAGCCATCCATTTACATTTCAGGGCCTGTCGTAACTGTTGGATCGAGTAAGAATTCTCAGTCGTTGATCTAAGAACCTTCAGGACCCTTCTTGACCATCGAATAAAATCCATGGTCATTCGGCATTGACCCACTACAGGCGTAAAAGAGTTTGAAGCAGTTGAAAATCCCGAACACCGAACTCGCGAAGTTATGCTACCCGTCGATCCAAGAAATATTGAGATATTTTCTAATCGGTAAATATAAGCTATGATCAATTAGGCATTGAATCATTCTAGAAGTAAAAAGGTTTTAAACGGTCGGAATCCATGAATGTTGAAGTCGTGAAATAACATGGGTCGTAGATCTAAGGCTCCTTCGAGACACTTCTAAATCGTTAGATTGAGTACAGTGGAAGGATAGAGTAAGTGGTACCAATAACCGACAACACGCAGTCATCCTTGCTTTATGATCTCTTTGACAGGTAGTCCCTTCAGGGATTGAATATTTAATAATGGTAAGGATTGTGAACTCTCGAATCTCCGAAGTGGAAAAATCCCGCCAACCATTGGATCGTGGGGAAGAATTTGGGAGAAATGTGAGCCGTCGATCTGAGGATCCATTGGGATTATTTATCAATCGTTTGATCTACTAGTGGAAGGAGAGTGTAAGCACTCCGATGAAGTTTACTTCAAGAGTTCCCAGTAGAGTGTAACCTAGGCTATGGCCTGAAGGCTGAGATTACCTAACTAATGGGATTAAATAAATCACGTGATTAACCTTAAGATAAGTATGCGCATGGGACCCTCTATGACATTCCAAAACTTCGTAACTCTGGGACTCTGAGACTCTGGAAGATTCTACATGTTGGACGATAGGCCAAACGTCGAAGCGTCGAAGGCTGGAGCTCGTGGCGAGAGCTTTAGAACTTCGGAACTCTGGGACTCCAGGAAAAACTCAAGGATATAGGATGGTTCATTAAGCGTTGAAGTTCTAAAATCCATGTGTGTGGTGTCCAACCTCGGTTGGATAGGGAATGTACGCCAGGATGATGTGGCATCATGGGATTGGTTGCGAACTAAGCGTGGGACCCCACCGCCTTGTCAAGTTTAAGCTATGTGTTAATCACAAATGAATCTTGGTTGTTGATCATCAAGGCTTGGAGGTGACCAAGATTTGTCTGGTTTGTTGGAAGTGGAGATCAAACCATCCATTGAGGACATATATCAACATAGGAGAGAGAAATCATAGTTTGAATTTGTAAGGGCATTAATTATTAGGAGGTTGTGCACTTTGATCAAGACCGTCAAATAGTTCATCTACGTGTTGGCAGAGGATCTACGCGTGCTATGAGGAATGAGCTAACAAGAATTTATGTTGGAACACATGGATTGTAGATTGCAATGATTGATTAATCCATGGTCGTTGATGAAAACGCTCGAGGAGTGTGAATTTAGTGTAGGACCCTTTCCAAGTCTAAACCTTGTGTTAGGTGCAAACAAATCTCAACCGTCAGATATAAGGGTGAATCGATCCCCACCATAGATTTTGGAGTGAAAGGAGACTTTGGGACTTCGGGTCTTCGAATGTGTTGTAGACCTGTACAGGAACGATGGAGGGCCAACGACCCGGTATTCACCAAGACTGGAAGATATTCCCTGCAACCAGCTGCCACATCATCGTTAGGGGATGACAAACCAAGTCACATATATGCCATGTCAGATGGCGTGAGAGAGGTGAAGCTACATAGATTCCATGTGGAGCTACGTGGATTCCACATGCCAAAGGGGGTTCTCATTGGCCAATCATTCCTCAAAAACCTCGGAAGGCCATAACTTTCGAACCAATACTCAGTTTTGGACAAGGTTTTAGTCGTTGGGAATCTCTCGGAGAGAAGAAGGAAATGGTGCCCTTATTTGAGGAACTCAAAGAAGTTGTATGAAGGATAAAAATTCATACCCCATCCCTTAAAAGGGTACTTAAGGGGTTGGGTGTGTGACAACATGTATCTACAAAATGTAAATTTATTTTCTCCAATGGATGAAGTAAAATTTATTCTTTTTTCTTCAGGGAAAAAAAGAAGAATGATGTTGTCTATATTATGTTATGACATTCCATGTCATTGGTAGATAATATGAGAGTTATTTTATGGAACAATTGATTGTTTAATTGGATGAGAATCCTTCTATAAAGTATTTGTGTGCTTAAATCTTTGTTGTAGCAAGTAGGGAAATCAATGTACATGTATGTTTAGTTTTGTTGCAAATGTTGATTCTATATATGTATGTGTACATAAAATTAGACATGGAGTTGTTGAGGTTGAAATGAACTCATAGTTAGATAATCCTTATTAGGGG
>JZKD02S1824528.1:293402-318271 GCA_000966675.3 Picea glauca | reverse complement strand
TCAATGCTGTTCCTCCTGAGCTTTTTACGTCCGAATCCCCAAGGGGTTTTATCCTTCATATCCTGCCATCTCTGCTGTTGCCATCAATGACAACAACCATCAACACGCATTCGTTTCTTGTTCAATATTTGCCAACAGGGAGGTGGGTCAAGGACCTAGGTATGCTACATAACTAATGATATTTAATGTGCATAATAGTAGGACCTAACCATATATATGATATGTTACTATGCAAATACAATAACAATCAAAAGTTGACCACCCTTCAATATCATAAAAAGTTACTTAAAGCAATATAACTTAAGTTTCTAAATGGTAACTAGTAGTATAAGAACAATAATTATGATATAAGAAACGTAAGGGAAGATTACAAACATTATGATCAACAATTAGCAAATCCCTATGTTGATATTTTTTTTCCACATTAATACTACTCTTCTAAATTTTATATGTTAACATCATTGTGTGTGTGTTGTGAATGAACCCACGTACATAATGATTGTGGGATACACATGGTTTATAAGACAATTCCTACACCAAAATATTATCACTACAAAATCTGCCTTTGTGGATTCTAGGTTACCTATTACATGTCGAGAAGGATCAAAATATTGAGGTTTCAATATTGAGTTATATGATCCCTCTTCATTTAATAGAATATTATTAATATATAATAATATATTATAATATATTATAATCAACATATTATATTATGTTTACCTCCACTTCCATAAGGTTTTTGAAAAAAAAAGGATATTTCATGCCTCGGGAATGAAGGAAAATTGGGGGAAAGGTTGTGGGTTGTACACTAGGTTTGTAGGACACCTGCTAGAGAATAGAATCGACAAGTAACACACTTCAATTTCAATAAGTTTTTTTTTTCATAGAGGGAGTTGAAATTAATTAAGAACAAAAAATATGAGAGAATACATTGTTGATGCACTTGCACCTATAAGGTCTACAACAATTCAGTGTTGTTACAATACATTTCTCTTCCAAGAAACTTTGTAACTAGGATGACCTAGTACTCTTCAAAGTGATGCAACAAACATTCCTCCTTTAAACTACATAATGGTAGAGTCTAGAAAGGATTTGAATCTAGGGCATTGTAGTTCCTTATATTGCATCATTAGATGTCATTGCAAGAGTAGGCCATAGAGCACGAGAGTTGAAGGATGACAAATAACCTCATTCCAAGGTCATCACCGATAATTTTTTTGTTTTCATTTAATCTTAATTGCTCTTGATGATCATTTTATATGAATATGCTATGTAGTGTTAAATTACATACCCAACAAGGGCATCAGGTGCAAGGGGGATACTCTATGATCCCAGGAGAAATATTGTATCATCATATGCGTGGGTTTTGGGACATGCCACCAACAATAAGGTGGAGGCTTATGCCTTATTGCAAGGAAAAATCACAACCAAGGAATAAATAAACAAATCATTAATGATAATTGGGGATTTTATGATAGTCATCAAAGCCATGATCAACAAAGTGACTCCCAAGGATTAAAGTTTAGAAAATATCATCACAAGGATGAAAAAGGAAATACATTTTTTCTTGGAATCCTCCTTTTTTAATGTTAAAAGGGATCTTAGTTCAACATTTGATCAATGGGCCAATATGGCCACAAATCTTGAGCTAGGAATAATTATGAAAAATGAGGGAAATAATGCATGTTATATCCCATAAAGTGCACCTGAAATTAGCATTCAATCAACATTTATTTCCTCATGAATAAGTGGACAAAGCATCATTCTCATTTCATCAATATAGGAGCTAAGAGGATGCATTGGGGTACTTGTAGCATGGGAACAATTAATCAGGAACCAAGTTTTGAACTATAGAATTGTTCTTTGAGGACCCCTTTGTCTTGTTAAACAAATGATACAATATTTATAAACAAACAAAGGATATTGTGTTTTAATGGCATAGTTATCCATTGCTACATTGGAACTGATCCTTAACATTATTGTTTCAAACTTATTGTCATGCATAACTGCATGCATAACTGATTATTCTTTAAACTCCGGTAGTCTGCAATTTTCTTAGAAAAAACTAACAATCAAAAATTGCTAATCCATAGTTGTATTTTCAAATATTTTAAATTTAAGCATCCAAGTTTTTTTTACAAGAAACAAGATCTTATACCTAAAATTTAGTCTCTACAACAAGGGAACCAACAAATTGCTAATTTCTAGGAGGTTGCACAATGTCAACACATTTTGTTACTACATTGTAATTATGTTGGAAAGAATAAAGTAATGAACCATTTTCCCTTCACAAAACAGTTTCAAGTGAAAAGAAGGCTCTTCCAATACATGATCCTCTAACTAGTTTAGGTGTAATAATAATGAACCCGAATCTCATATGTAACAATAATAATAATTATCTTATCCCTAAGATTTTTAATTTTCTTGGAAGAAAGCGTCTCCTAGCCAAATAATCGTAGCACTAGACATGTTGAATGTGAACTTTCAATGAGTTCTAGGAAAAACCCCATTAAAAATATTTTAGGATTTTGAGATGTTAAACCTATAAATGATATCTTTGTACAACATTGCAAATTATTAGTGACATGATCCACAAATACTAGAACACATTTCTTCATGACATGATCCACAAATTATTAGTGACATGATCCACAAATACTAGAAGTTATATCATGCCATTCGATGGTTTTTTTTTTTTTAGGGTTTATGATATTATTTGGAAAATCTTATTTTGACTTAGAACCTTATTTATTCATCCACTAATAATGGAATCCGAATCCCTCTTTTAGTTCCTACTCTATCTTTATGTAGACTCTTGCAACCGGGAATTAATAAAAAAATTCAATCCATGAAGTTTTGGAAACTTGCCAACATTCCAGTGATTATGAGTTTTGTTCTCTTTCAATAGAGGGGATAGATAAGAGGATTATCATTGTTGTATACAATAAGGAGATGAGTATAGTCAAATTGCTTTATCACATGAATGGAAAAATACATGAATGTAACAATAATCAAAGGAGTTATGGGAGGTTGGGTTTATAATATTTTTTAAACCGGAACAACAATATTATATTAATAAATCGGGTGTAGCTTAACTAACAATAGTTACATAGAGATATACAAATTTTCAAAATTGAGACTAAGTAGTTTTTTGCTGCTAAAAAAGGAGTTCAAAACAAATTACATAGAAACCATTCCAAGTATTCTTTCTTGTGGTCTACTTGAAAAAAATTCCCGAGACTCAAATGAATTTGAAATACACGAAGATCAATAAAAGACTTTGTTACTATTTACTTCATCTTGCCCCACATCATAGGGAATGGAGCTATGTTGTTCCAAGTTCATTGACTCATTGAGTTGGTGAACCGTATCATCTTTAAAATTCGGTTGCACAAAACTCTTGGATCCTTGATTGTTGGAGGTTAAGGACTGAGATTATTTATGAAGATTCAAAACCAGATTCCTCATCATGGTACATTTAGCTTCAAGCATATTGATCCTTTTGTTTTGTTGTATTAACACAGTCATTATGTATGTGTATTACGATAAACAATGATGCTCAATTTCATTGGTATTTATAGTAATTCTTCTAAATTCTCAGAGATCCCTATCGTCCATTTTATGCTCCTCAATTGTCCATAAATATTGAAAGGAGTCCGAGTTAAGGGGAGATTTATGCCCCTTATGAGGAGGGTCATCTCTCCCTTGAATATTGAAAGATAAATTGGGACTAGAGACAAATTAAAATATGAAAATAGAAATCCTTACACCAAAAGGATTAGGGCTATTGTTCACAAAGAAATCAAAGCTCAAATAAAATTCCCAACTTGTAGTGAAATGAAGGATATACCTAAAAAGGATGCCTATAATGTTCCCCATCTTGATTGAGGAACATTACTAGCGGAATACACATAGAAATATAAAGAAAATTATGCTAACATATCCTGTAGCTTACCAACTATAGGAAAACACACTGATTTAACCATTTTATGACACCATTAATTAAATGCATCTACAACATTCTAAATAAAAATAAATGCAACTAATAAAATTCATTAGAGAAACATATAAAGCATTCCCATACACATAGTTAATGCAAAACAATTAAAAATCATAATGCTACAAGTACCCCAATGCATCCTCAAAGAACTCTTCCTCAAAGAACAAGTCTATAGTTCAAAAATCATAATGCTACAAGTTTTGAAGAGCTCGGAGTCCCATATAAAGGGGTCCTTTGAGAGGTGGTGGTTTTGGAGGTTCTTTTATATAGTGTTTGTAATCCAGTAGATTCTATACATGCAATCAAAGTAGTGAAATGTATATGTTCACCATGGGGGATAAGAAACAATAATTTTATTAATGTCCAACAAATGACCACAAAGATAGATCAATTGAACTTTTAAACATAAAATTGTTAATACAAAGAGGGAGCACAAAAACCACTCCTAAAAAAAAAAAAACAAGAGAAAAAAAGATCTCATCTAATCTCTAAGATATGAAATCTAAGAGAAAAATCTAAAAGAAAACCCTTAAGAGCATATGAAATCTAAGAGAAAAATCTAAAAGAAAACCCTTAAGAGCATATAAGATCTTGTATTGGAAGGGATTTTTGATAAAGATCATATGTAACAATAACAATAGTTATGATGTAATAATAATGAGCCCCAATTTTTTTTCTTTCTTGTATGCTTGTAAATAGAACTAAGTTTAAACTTGTTATGGGGGAGAAAATATATCTTATATTACACTTAAGGTACATTAGATAAGTATTTGAATTTTTAATTAAAATTACTACCAACAATATGAAAATTTTAGAGTGAATATTGAAAAAAAAAGAAGTAAAAAGAGACACAACAAGATTATGAAAATAATTTTTTCTTTAAACATTTGCAATTACTCATGTGTCATATGAGAATTATTTACTAATTTCTAGGCATTTTTTGTATTTCAAAGATACCATCCTAGAAGTTATCTTATTTACAAGTAGTGATGCTTTTGCGAGATCTAAAAGTTTAGATATGGAAATTATTTTCTAATTTTCAAATTTTCTCTATCTTTATGCTATCATCCTTAGTTTTATCTTATCTTATTAATCCAAGGATTATTTATTTAGAAGTAGTGATTCTTTTGCCAGATCTAAAAGTTTAGAAATGAAAATTATTTTTTAATTTTCAAATTTCCTCTATATTTATGCTATCATCTTGTTACACATTATTTTGGTCACCCCAATGATCCACTGACAACATGTGTTCATGTTCCCTGAAAAGATAAAATATTCTTTCTCCATGAAGAGAGTGAGTTGCTTTTCTTTCTCAAAAACCCTATTAAAGAAGGTCGTCACACCCTACAATATGCATGGGGTGCGACAATCCCTGATCATCGCATCCTGCTCTAGAGCTAGACTGTGACATCTCCACAGGCTACCCTATGTCTAGGGTGTGACGATGTTAAAATCTAAGGAAAAGTCAAAATTCACGAATGTTCTAGAAGGGGATCTTCTAGAAGATTAGGTGGCCTCCGAACGGTTTGGATCTTACTCGCTTTTCTGATTTGGTGGGATCATCCCAATTTTCTCATCCATATCTCTTTCACACTATATAAAGAGATATCTCTCATGGAAAAGGCTAAGGTTGAATAGGCTAAGATTTGTATGGAGAGTTTTTCTTCCTCTTGAAAGCTTTTCTTTAGTTCTACAAGCTACATGGTGGATCTTCTTCATTAAAAGTCTTTGGAGCAAGTGTGTGTGTTGGAGAAAAGGGCCATTGAAAGGGGACCTTGCAACATTAAGGCTTTTGGTTGTATTCTCTGCTTTCCATTTAATATAATACAACAATATGTTTCTTTCCCATAAAACTAGTCTTGTTTTATTGTATGATTCCTTTATCACATACATAGGTTCTTGTTGAGTATATTGTGTTGCTTTCACTTTGGTTGGCTTGTGTTCCCTTGCAGGTTCAATATCATAGGAGCATTGGAACGGAGCTAGGATGGCAACGACATGAGGAAACAACATTTAAAAGGTATATTGTCTATCTCTCGTTAACTAGTAAACTCAATAATTAGAGCTTAGGGAAAGTTTAATATTATCATGTTTTGTTTTGTTCTAGTTTCTGGTGGGATCTAGGGAGATCTGTTTATGTCCGCATTTACCGATTAATCCGATAAAAAAATTGGCAACCATACTGGGGATACGACTTTTTTTTTTTTTTTGCTTCTTCTTTGCTTTCGACCTACCTTCTTTTGGTTAGATTCATTCTCTAAGTCTATGGGTGATCCATCTGGACTCCCTAGGTCTGAAAGTTCAGTCAGATTTTTTTCCTTTATCCCATTTTTTTCCTTAGTTACAGAGATTGTCGCACTGTACCATATATACATCATGCGACGACCCTCAGACATCGCATCCTGCTTGTGCAAACTAGTGCGATGACATCGCATTGTACTCTATTGGTAGCCTACGCCAACCTTATATCGTCACACTGTGCCCTACTGTCAGACTGCGACGATTCCTGTAGGAATTGTTGGTGTGAGCCAATTTGTCTTTTTTCACCCAGCTTTGCCTCAGTTGCCTGGGATGAAATTCTGATACCAGTGTTTGATTGATTTATGAGTTTAAATCTTGCATTTGATTGGTTTTCAGGGATTGAAAGTCTTTCTTTGTAGATTTTGCAAGTTTCACTTTTTGATCTTTGTCACAATGATATAATCTCTGGATCTTGGTCTGAGTGCTTGTTTGACAAAGGGTCTTTTATTTATTTGAGGTTTTGGATTGATTTCACTTTCCATATTGTTTGTTGATTGAAATACATTTTTGTTTGCATTTGACAAAAGGCTTTCTTATCTTTTTAATTTTTGTCTACATTACAAGTTTGATTTGGGAATTGTGTTGAGAGTGTGTTAATTTTCTTGGATTACACTTTCCTTTCATCATTACATATCTGATTTGATTTAGGAAAGGAAGAACTGAATTAATTTATTCTTTTTAGTAATCTTTCATAAGAAAATTTTTACATTCAAAATACTTGATTAAGAGAGAATTTGGAAAATTTTGTAGTTCATGATTGTTTGGAATTGTGTTCATTCGAAATTAAGAAATTGAAATTCGTAGATTTTTTTACTTCAAGAGAAATACATTCTCCATACTATAATTAGAGTTCATTGAATTGAAATATTGCACATTCATCTCTTCTTCCATTTTATTAGGTCAAGGTCACAACATCATCAATTTCATTCCTGTCTCCCTTTTGAGTAAATGACAGCCTTTAAAACACAACGTAATTTTAAAATTTATTAGTAACTTTTATTTTCTAGAGATTATCTTCACCAACATTAGCTAGGATAGAGCTTTAGAATAGGTTGTAAGGAACACTCTCCAAAGCATCAAAACAAACAATAGTATCTTGTGATAGGAAGAGTTCAAATCCAATTGCTACATTTTGTCCTAGGAAGCCCTTCTAACAAAAGGGTCAATCATGAGGTCGCATTAGGACTGACAGAGTTACTCACCTTGCTTTATCGGTCTTAGTGTAGAGATTGCGCATATTATTGGGGGTCACTTGAGAGTATACCCACGATTATGTGTGGGAGCTTCTCGAGTTGATTTAGGGCTAGATACCTTGACTTTGCGCGTGGATCAGACTGTCGATTGTTTCCCCAGGCATCATTGTCGTAATTGGTAACCTTAGTAGCCTATCTCTTTAGGGTATTTACATGAGGTGACTATGGAGGGGAAAGTCTTCACGGTACCTAGAATCGACGTTGGCCAAACTCACTTGGGATCCTTGGAGGGTATACCCACGATTATGTGTGAGATCTTGCACCAGGGTGTAAGTCCGTTAAGCATGTCCTCAACGTAACTTTTCTACCCACTTTATCCTAGCCCCTTCTTGTCTTGATTTCACGACGTTGGATTTCATCACCAACTAGTGACTTCGAAATAGGAAGGTTTGTTTGCTTGGTTTGATTTCTAGATTTTATTAGTGACTGTTGTTTGTTTCTCTAGTTGGCCATAGATTTTTTTCATTTTTTATTTGGTTCAGCCAACATCGGCCTTTGTCGTTCACATAGGATGCAAGGACTAATCCTAGAGGATCCGGAAGGTTACCTTCCTTTGCTTCCTAACTCACCAGAGGGATCTCCTAAGGGAGTAGTCAATAACGAAGTAGCCTCACAGTTTGGAAGTTCAGACTCTTTAGAGGGATTCCGAATTGTTTTGGATTCTTTAGAGGCATTCCGACTTCCCCCAAATCCATTATTGCATATTAGACAAGACACACAATTTCTCCGGATGAACTCATTGGGAGAAATTGTTGTTGTTGGCAATACTGAAGTAAGTACTAGACCTAACGTGGGATCTAGAGTAGACAATCCATTTTTTCAAAGTGAATCATTTAGAACCCCGGCCCACACTGCTGGAATTTTCGATCCTAGTTATGCCCCTTCGTCAGTACACGACCTTTACAGTGCACTAGGAACGAGTCCAATCAACCTATGCCATCACAAGTGCCTAAAATGTATGTTACATATACAGTACGTTTAGACCATTTTACCGGCACGACCAGTAGTGTCACCACAGTTTCAGACCAATTATTGGTTGGTTCTCACTCAATTATTCCTCTCCAGATGGCCCATTCTACTATGGTCCCACAAGCTATGATTGTTTCTACCGGAAATGTGGTTATCGCTCAAGATCCTATTGGAACACCACTTCCGCTTAGACAAAATCTGTCACTTCCCCCTGGGCATAATTCTTTTAATACTTCCATTGCTATTCCTACTCAGAATCCATCCAGAGGGTCTAGACATTTTGTTCCTCTTGGGTATAATGTCACTAGCCAGTTTTTTCCTACACCTACCCAAGTTCTCTCTAGGGGGCCTTACGTTCCTCCTTAACCTTTGTTTGGAGGATCTAATCGTTCTAGCCCTAGTGGCTCTAATCTAGTTGGAGGCACCAATCGTTCTATCACTTTTGGCTTTCATATTCCTTTTGGAGGCCAACCTCAAGTTGGGGGAAACCTCAATTTGGGGGGCAACCTCAGATTGGGGGACAACCTCAATTTAGGTGCCAACCTCAAATTGGGGGACAACCTCAAGTTGGAGGCCATAACCTTTGTTATGGTCAAAATATACATGTGTTACAATATCAACCTTGGAATCTTCCTTTCCAAGGGAATCAACAACCGTCTGGGGGGAAATATCCTGAAGTTAATGTTTTTTCCCCCACTAATCTTGGTCAACCGTATCCAGGTTCTATGAATCCTACTTGGGGTCAAAATTTTCAGTCAAATGTTCCTTTCCAAGGGAACATAACTAATCTTAATCAAAAACCTCCACAACCAAATCTGCCAAGACTGTCTAACTATCTACAGACTTCTTATGGTCATATTGGTATACCTACAGGACTTCTTCCCCAAAACTACCAGTTTCCTCAAGTGAACAGACAATTTCCTTTTCTTGCCACTTTGGATTTACCAGATTTGTCTAGGATCTTGAATGATTTTATTTTGCACTCTCCTTATTGTCCTATCATCCCGACCAAATTACCGTCTGACATTCATAAATTTGATGGTCGATCGAGAGAAGACCCGAATAATCATGTTATGACTTTCCATCTTTGGTGTTCGTCCAACCCATTGATGCATGACTCCATAAGATTATGAATTTTCCAATGAACTCTCACGGGTTCATCAGCCAAATGGTACATTGAGTTACCACGAGGTTTATTTAATGACTTTAGTACCCTAGCCATGGATTTCTTAACACATTACCGGTTTCCAATTCAATATGAGACAGGAACCAAAATTTTGAGTTATTTTAAACAATCTTCTTCGACTCATATTTCTAATCACATCCATGAGTCGAGGAGGAGAAGGTTCTTAATCAAAGTTTCCCTTCCTGATAAACTGTTGGATGAGTGGTTTACCAAATCACTCATTTGGCCCATAGCCCATGATGTGGCCATGGGAGGTGTTATCACTAAAGAGTAGGTGATTAGTCGTGCTCAATATCTAGATCTTGTTTATTCACAAATGAGCATGCTTTACGACTTGATCCCTGACGTTTCTCACCCTTCCACGAATCCTACTCCAACACCTCCAGTAGCTTCTCATGTTGTTGATGGTGTGATTGGTACCTTTCATACTGAGACTAAGTCCACACACGCCAGTCACACCAATCCCAATTCTACTGCTTCTAATGTACAAAATACTCTTGCTCCTACTTCTTTCAGTAAAAATTATGAAGTTAATTTGGTTCAATCTACATGTACCCGGAAAAAACAAAATAAAAAGAAAGTGAAGGGTAATAATAAGGAGGAAAAAAATAATAATCAACAATCTAACAAAGCCAAAACACAACCTGTTGATGAGAAAGATAAACATAATCCTCGTTACCCTTGCCTTATTTGTGGTGACAATCATTATACGAAATATTGTCCACAACGCATTGAGGTTACTAAGTTCCTACAAGGGACCGGGAAACCTTCTACACATGTCGTCTTGTCACAATCGTTTCCTTCTCAGCAGCAGGCCCAATTGGTCATTCATGACCAAACCTCTCCTTATACCTCATCTTATGTCCTTATGTGTACTGGTGAGTCCAAGAAGAACGAAGTTGCAGTCGCAACTCGAGCCAAAGATTATTCTACATCGAAAGAGAAGGTTGATGATATACCACCTTCGTTGGTTCAACTTCCTCCCCCAACTTCACCTCCAAACGATCCTCTTCATCTCGAACGACTGGATCTCGATACGGTTCTTTTTCCTCCTCCCAAAGGAATTGTTCGAAAGTCTTCATTTAATCATCACGCACGTGCTACCCAAAAATAAAATATTGTAGAAGACCTTGCGCAAGCACCCTCTGGGATGTCGGCTCTCGAAGTCCTTCAAATTTGTCCTACTCAACGAAATACATTGTTAAAGGATATTAGGTGAATTGATCCTACCGATACTAATTTAATAATCTTTGACTTGGAAGATCACATTCTAAGGCTTCCTCCTCAATTAGTGTTTCATATCCAAGTTGTTGTTGAAAACAAGAATATCTGTCGAACCATTATTGATGAAAGAGCCTCGAATTGCATTATGTCCGTTACTTGCTGGAAATCTATTGCCTCTCCCGCCCTTACCGAGTCACACAATACTCTTAAGGCCTTCAATGGTACATATTTTAAACCTTACAGTGTTCTTCCTTCGTTGTCTATTATGTTGGAAGGTAAATCAGTCAATGTCGAGGTCGAGGTCTTTGATGCACCTCTTGATTACAACCTTCTACTTGGTCATAGCTAGATTTATTCCATGCATGCAGTTGTCTCTACCCTTTTCCGTGTGTTATGTTTCCCACACCAAGGAAAGGTCATTACTGTTGACCAACTGGCCTTCTTTAATTCTGATTCGCGTACTAGAAATGTACCTTTTATCTCAAATACACCTCCTGGTTATGAGAATGTCAACATGGGTCTTTTAAAAAACTCAAATTTGATGGGTACATTTCCTATTCCACCACATGATATTCCTCCTCCTTTTGTCACTTCAATTAACATGATCTCAACCATTTTTCGTGAAACCCCTGAGTCATATGACCCGTGGATAGTACCTAACTCTGGTGATTATCTTCGTTACAACGACAACATGCCTTTAAGTCTGGTCGAATCCGCTTATCAAGCTATTCAATCAACAACTCCTTCTTCTCTCTCTCTCTCTCTCTATGATACATCTCCTGATCCATTTCACGTGATATTTCCTACCGACGAGATGATCATGTCGGTCATTTATATGGAATATACTCCATGGGACGATGGGCATCATCGTTCTATCCTCTTCTAGAACATGATACCATAGAGAGCTACCAACGGATTTCGGCTCCGTCAGCTGTTGTTGTTATTTGTTTCGTTCCTGAGTCAACACACGATGTTTTGTATGAAGGGAACTTGAGTAATATTTCACCTACCATTCCTCTTGACATATCGATTAAACCCGGAGTCATGGAAAATGTTCATATCGATGCCTCATGTTCTATTGATGAGGTCCACACTTATAAATCCATTTTTCAAGAATTTTGTGATGTTTTTTCTTGGAGTTATGAAGATATGCCAGGTATTGATCCTAATATTGTTGTGCATGAGATTAAGACATATCCGGACACTAAACCCATTCGACAAAGACTTCTCCTAGTCCATCCATGTAAAGTTGTTGCTATCAATCTTGAAGTTCAAAAAGTTCTTAAAGCTAGTTTTGTCTATCCTGTGGCTTTGATTGATTAGGTATCCAATCTTGTTCTGGTAAATAAGAAACAAGGTATGATCCGCGTATGTGTAGATTATAGGGATATAAATAAATCTTGTCCTAAGGACAATTATCCAACCCATTTTGTTGACCAGATCGTTGACGACTTTGTCGGGAGTGAAATCTTCTCCTTGATGGATGGTTTCTCCATCTATAATAAAATTAATATTTTACCAGTGGATCAACACAAGACTGCTTTTATTTTCCCTTAGGGAACCTTCACCTACAGGAAACTACCCTTTGGTGTCAAAAATGCTGGTGCAACTTTTCAACGTGCTATGTCTTACACTTTCCATGATATTAAGCACATTGTACAAACCTATCTAGATGATCTACTAGCACATTCCATGTGTCGTCAAGATCACCCAACACATTTGCGGGCCATTTTCCTATGATGTCATTATTATCACATACGTTTGAATCCACACAAAAACCACCCAACCAACTTCTAGGTTTTATTGTGTCTATACATGGGATTCGGGTAGACCCATTGAAGGTTGAGGCCATTCTTAATCTACCTCCTCCTTCTACACTACGCCAGCTCCAAATCATGAAAGGGAAGGAATTTTTTTTTCATCGATTCATTCCCAATTACGCTGAATTAACGAAAGGATTCACTCAACTTCTCAAAAAAGGTTACGATTTTGTATGGGACAATACTGCAAACAAGGCCTTTGAAGCTTTGAAACTTGCCTTAACCCGTACACCACTGTTGTTTCCCCTGACTATAGCTGATATTATTTCCTATACTTAGTTTCTTTGGACTCCACCAATGCTATGGTCTTAGTCCAAGAGGATGATTCACACGATGAACATGTGATATACTATTTGATTCGAAGTCTCACGACTACCGAAACCAAATATTTACATGTGGAGAATACATCTTTCTGATCCATTCTAATGACGTATGGCACAGAGATATTATCATCTATCTCCAGACTCAAAATTTTCGGCCTAATATTTCTAGTACAGATCGTCATCATATACGGTATCAAGCCTGTCAATACATCATCCTTGGTGATACCCTCTACCTTTGAGGTATTGATTCCATATTTCGACGATGTCTCACCTATGATAAAGCTGAGAAAGCTTTGAATGACTATCACTCTAGAGCATGTGGTGGTCATATGTTTGGGTATGCCACTTCCCAAAATATCTTATGAGATGATTATTTTTTGCCTTCATTATTTAGGGAATGTAATTTTTCTGAAGGTGATCTAGTTATTCTTTACGAACAAGATCGTGATTTTCTAGGGGCCGATAAATTCTAGCCCATGTGGTGGGGTCCTTATATTGTCAAACGAGTGTTAGAGAAATGAGCTTATGAGCTGGTAGATTATGATGGAATTCCTTTGAGTGAACCCATAAATGAGATCTACTTAAAAAAGTACTATGCTTAAATCATTTTTGCATGAGTGTTGTGTATTTTTAGTGTATCATACTCTTGTGTTCTTTTTCGTTGTTTGATTCCACCTTTTGACTGCTTACCTTGCATTGTGCTTGGTTTCCAAATGTCGGTGTCTTCACTACCCTACATTGGCTTCACTGATGGTGCTAGTCACAGTACTCAAAACTTAGCATCTGTTGCTTGGGCAATCTATACACCTACAAATGAATTGATAAGTCTACATGGTGTTTTCCTTGGTCGTGCAACTAACAATATCGTGGAATACAGTGCAATCATCGAATTATTGACCGATGTTGTTTCACTTAGAATTCGTCATCTTGTTGTACGACTTGATTCATAGTTAGTAGTACTACAATTGGGTAACATTTAATCCGTTCAAAATCCTACTTTGTTAAGGGTATATTTACGAATTCGCCTCTTGGAACATCATTTTGATTACATGGAATATCAACACATTCCTATATGTCTAAATACATTAACAAATGCATTGGATAATTATGTGTTAGACAGACATTTGAGACATTTATAAAATCCAATCACATTTTTGTACATAAAACAAGTAAGCCGGTAGGAGCCTCATATTAATAACGTTAAAGGTTTACAAAAAGTGTTTTTTTTTTCTGAAGACCAAAATATCAAAAAATGTGAATAACATGGCTTCATATACAATAGAGCATCAAGGATGTTTCTCACTATAACACGTGACTTCCCATGCTACTCTACGGAGCATTCGACCGATGGATGCGGACACGCCCATTGTGAGGTGTTGATAATGCCTAGGAATATCATCTATAGAGGCATCTGGGATCATTGTGAGTCCCTCCAGATTTTGTTCTATGCTCTCGAAATCAACAAAAAATACTCTCGATACGACACCTCTCTCCCCTCGCCTCTGGATATGGGATGAACCTGGAGGATGATAAGGTCCCACATATGCATTTTCAAAGAGCATTTGATCATTCATCGAACAAAAAACATAAAAAACATTTTATATCATTAAAAATAAAGAAAACATGATATAAACAAAATTTCCTTCTTACCTATGTCCCCCCATTGGGAGCCTTCGGGAAGATCTAGGTTCAGATCTCCATGGAAGTCTATCTCAACATATGCATAATCATCGACCATGAGCATTTGAGTTCTCAACCAGTCGAAGAAGACATCGTTGTACCTAACAATGTGACCAACTACATCTTGGGCCATGAGGTCTACCCACCTCTTCATCCTCGGATCCTATGGAGCAGGTATACCCCACTCTACCTGCAAGAATAAGACTGGGATCCTCTCTAGGAATAATGATACCAAAATCGATCCTTATCCAAATTGTTTCAACCCACCACTTATGCACTTGGATTTTGTTTCTTCAAACTTTTAAGAACCCCTTCGCACAAATTGAAGACTCGGGGCTCCATACACTCCAATGCTTACTGAAAGTAGCTCTGTAGAGACATGTGGGGAGATGCACTCCCTGCCATGCACATGATAGTATAGAGGATAGTCCGGAGAGGCAAATCTTGGACATCCATGATAACGAATTTACCACTATGTTTCTGGGTACCTGACACACAATTTTCATTGATGTAGTGGTTCATAGGCTCACTGCCACCCCTACTACCTGTCAGTGTCACCTGTGATCCACAATGATACAGTCCTATTAGGAAATAGATATCCTCAATATTTATGGTGAGTGTGTGGGCACCCACATGAAATTCTTGCTCGTTCACATCCCACATGTGAATTAAGTACTCAAGGAGTCTCAACTGGGCCCTCACACCCTGAATCTTGAAACATTTCAACAACCCACACTGTCAGAGGGACATAACTTTTCTCGAGTCATTCCCGGTGAAGTAGTATTCTTATTCGTTCTCTCTCTCATGCCATTCCAACATCTTGACCGTGGAAAACCTGCCAAGGAAAAAAAATTAGCAACATAATTTTATTTCCTGGGGGTTTTCCCTTTTTGGATTCGTCTTTTGAAATTTTGGGTTGCGATTGTCGCAAGCCTGTGCATTCGCATAGTACGACGTCATCGCAAGATGGATATATGGCCTCTTGCGATGATCCTATATCATTGCAGGTCCCAATATAGGGCACCTACGACGGCCGCAACGCATGGGTAACCTCAAAAAATCAACCCAAAAGCCCATTTTCAACCAATGAAAATCAATTTGTAATCCATGAAAAGATGGAGATGAAGATTACCTTTTCTACGAAGACGATCAGTGAAATGATCAGTCGTGCGCTCCTCCATCCGCAGTTGAAAATTGAGGTAAAAAGAGGGTTTGGAGAAATGTTTGGATGAAGTTACAAATGAAATCGTGAAATGTGATTTTTTACCTATTTATTGATTTTTATTACTTTCATTTGTCTATTGTATTATTTTTTATGCTTCATACAAACCCTAAAGTCCTAAAAACTTTACAAGTGATTGATTTTTTACAGATTGAAAAAGTCTAGAGGTGAAACGTTGGAACAAGGGTCCACTTTTTTTTATTTATTTTTCTATATTTATCGCATGTACAAATCCTTTTAGGGTTTTTTAGGAAAAAATCTGAGCAGAGTCTTGATTCTTTCTCATGATCATGAAACCATGAGAATGTAATTAAGTAGTCTTTTGTCATTGTTTCGAACTTGTAATGGTGACACGAAAAACAAATCCTATCGAGTATCCTTTAAGCTCTTTTCTCGCTCTTTAAAAATGAAAAGATTGTTGAGCGACCTTGTTCTTTTCACGCTCGTAAAAGTATTTGAAGAAAATATCTTATGAGCGATAGGTTATCACTTTTTTGGTCTCATCATATTATTTTATGAAAAAGGACCTGATGGAGTTCTCTTTAAGTGTTTTTCAGGCTTTCTAAAAATGAAAAACCCATGAGTTTTCTCTCTTTGGACTCGTTAAACAAACATTGAAAGACCCATATGGGATCGAACCACTCCTTCTTAGGATTTTTTAAACATACTCTGAGGGACTCGTCTGAAGGATGAGCTTACATCAACAAGCATATGTTATCCTCCTCAAGGTTGTGTAAAAATAAAGAGGTACTCTCCAGAAATGGTGGGGGGAAATTGGGAAAGAAATGTGTCTCTATATTTGTGTTAGTGGCAATAATAGTCACTCTTGAACATGACACCCTCCTTCATCATTATATTCGGGTTGGGAAATCCATTTGTCTCTCATTTGACCATCCACAAATTCATATGTTGGGTCCTTCTTGAGTCAATGTTTCCAAGACCATTGTCGTGTCGTTCATATTTTCAAGAGAATTCTAACCTAAACAAGCCTTCTATCGAGTAGACCATCTGCAGTTATAAATATTCTAGCATGTCAGCCTTCCTTGTGTCATTTTTGAATCACTTCATACTTTGATATACCTAAAATATGTTACATATTTTGTGTCATTGATGGGGGATACATCAAGGCCCTCTTGTGATGAGTCTTTTCCTGTCGAATTCAACTCATTATCCCAGAACAAGACTTAGAAATCATTCAGTACCTTGAAGCCTGCATGCCTCAATGGCAGGTTTCTTCATTTTCAACAGTGGGTTCACATCATTGACCCCTGATTGAAAGATTCCATCGAGTGTTCAACTTCAACTCATTTATTCACATTCGCTGGATTGTACTAGGGTACCATGGGAGTCATTGACATCAATGGTTATTTCCCTCTCACTTGTTAATGATTTTCATTAATGACCAGTAATCAAGTGGTTTCTACCATGTTCGACTTCAACACCAGTAATCACCTGGCTAGATTCGTACTTAGAAATGATGGAAATGAAGACCTTGGATCCTATCATTTTGATCTAGGTTACGATGGAGTATTCATGCTTTGTATTGACACATAGATACACTTTGTACGTCTCATGGCTATGTCTAAATTTGAGTCATTTTAGAGCGTAGATCCACGGTGTATTCCTGGTGGCTATGCCGATTCATAATGACATGGATCCACAATGTATATTTAGTGGCCATGACTCACTTGACATTTTTGTAATCTGAGTATGGGAATGCCTACCTCAGACGATGGTATGATATTATGCATATGCTTTATTGTTTGTAGGTTCCTGATCGATGCACTCATTGTTTCTGACACACACATTCTACAAAGTATTTCAGTTGTCACAAGTTCCATCTTCATACTTTGGAGGGCATTCTGTTACACATTATTTTGGTCAGGCCAGTGATGCACTGACAACATGTGTTCATGTTCCTTGAAAAGATAAAAGAGTATTTCTCCATGAAGAGAGTGAGTTTCTTTTCTTTCTCAAAAACCCTATTAAAGATGGTCATCGCACCCTGCAATATGCATGGGGTGCGACAATCCATGATCGTTGCATCCTTCTCTATAGCTAGACTGCGACGTCTCCTATGTCTAGGGTGAGACGATGTTAAAATCTAAGGAAAATTCGAACTTCATGAATGTTCTATAAGGGGATCTTCTAGAATATGAGGTGGACTTCGAACGGTTTGGATCTTACTCGCTTCTTTGATTTGGTGGGATCATCCTAATCTCCTCATCCATCTCTTTTTCACACTATATAAAGAGAGATCTCTCATGGAAAAGGCTAAGGTTGAATAGACTAATATTTGTATGGAGAGTTCAATCACATAATAGATGGAATCGATCACAATAACAACAACAAAATGACTCTAATGCAAATAAACATCTTGCCTTTAGGTCATTTACATGAAAACAAAATTGAGATTACCATTTTGAGAGAAAACTAAAGCATAGTATTACTCACTTTCAAGTATTGTACTAAACCCAAAATATATATAGCCATTGGTTGATCAATGGAAAGTGAATTACTCATTCATTAGATACATGTAGATTGGTTCGTTAGGTTCCTGGAGATTGACTGAGTTGGTTTCTCCCCTAGGTCTCGTAAGAACAGATTGATTAGGTCGGATACTCTTCATGGTTCTCATAAGAGTGATTAGGTCTGCTACACTGACTCATCATAGAAACGTACTTCTTTGTGGTCACTACAGAAATACCTGTACTTTTTAAATCCTTTAATCATTCATATGTAGAATTATTTTTATCTAGTATGTGGGTCATTAGATCCTACCAAGTATCTCATGTTGTTATCACACTCCCCCTATTATGTTTAACATATATTGATAACTCGTGTAGAGAAGGATGAGCATATTGAGTTTAATGAGACCGAGATCCAGTTTCAGTCCCATTTGTTTCATCTGTCAATAACATAGCTACCAATTCCATTTCAAGAGCCTTACCCTTATTGGTCAAGATGGAGAGCCCAGGTGATTCCTTGTCCTCTATTGTCCAGCCTATCCAAATATTCACACCCCAAAATTTTGGTGACCTTGCGCTTCCCTTATATAGGAACTGGTAGGGTTTTTTGTCAATTTTAGAAGACTACTTCATTAATTATTTTTTAATCTGAATCAGGAAAAATACCCAAGCTTGATAAAATTTTATGCACTTCACCTTGCAATATCTTAAGCGATTATTTTCCCGACCTAACCACGAGCCATAAGAACTATCCCTTACCAAGTTGCTCAACAATGGTCCACTCCTATCAATAAATTACCTCCATAGTTTTAATTTGGTTTCGACTTGTGAAGCAGATTCTATTGGTAGTAAGTATTGTGAAGTCTCTTTGGTGGGAGGTTGTTGTAACAGAATCAATATATTTCTTTTCCACCCCTGTAGAGAAAGCCCCTTAAATATGGTGGATTAAAGAATTTCTCTATTTCCTTCCAAGGATGGGAGTGATCTCCATTTCAACTGTCTTTCAGCAGGGAATAAGTCTCCATATCCTTCCTTTTTGATACGTGCATGTTGTCTCATTACATGTGCTATCTTGCAATCATTTCCAGAAAAGAAAAAATGACTATAATAGCAAAGCACTAGTGACTATAATCCATCTGGTAATTATATCCATGAAGTGAGCAAGTCTAAATTATAATAAGAAATGAATTAGCATTTATGTTGTCGAGGATAACGCTTGTCCTTCTTGTGGGATCATCATTGCAGAGTTGGAGAAGGGATTAACTACACTAGACTAACAATGGGCGGGATATAAAAACTTACAAGGAAGCCATGGAGACAAGCACGTCGGGTGTTGGTTCATACATTTAATAATGTGTCAAAATTTAAGGACACACGTCACCATGTCTATTATAATTTATCTTAATCCTTCCATTGATTTGTTCATAGATTTTTTGGTTTCTCTTAATCACGTTATTTTTTCCAGGTTAATTTCTCTTTATTACATTAATAATTGAAATTACTTATTTATTCCTAAATTTAAAATAAAAAAAGATTTTGTGTATGTATTCTTTTTAGATCAATGCATCCAACAAAGCAACATTGTTTTTATATTGCAACACTTTTTTTCTTATTGTATCATTGTTACACTGCAACACTTTTTTCCTGTAGTATTGTTGTTATACTGCAACACTTTTTTTCTTGTAGTATTGTTGTTATGCTGATGAAATATATGTTCAACAGTCAAGATAATCCATATAACTATCCTCTGTACTTTGCACATTCTGATCTAGATTCCTTTATCCTATATAACGACGGTGATACAGGAGAACAAATTGCTCAGCTAGAAGAAGATACATTTGATCCGAAAGAAGGCCAAGAAATCACCGAGGCGGGAAGAAAGAAAAATGTGATAAGTGAAGAATTGCCAGCAAATTTCTGGAGCATGGACTTCGATGGAGCTGTAAGTAAAAAAGGACCCGGAGCAGGAGTTTGGTTTCACAATCACAAATCTAGGTATTCGGAGAACCATTCTTACAAACTAAATTTTCAATGCACTAACAACATAGCTGAGTACGAAGATTTGATTCTCGGACTAAAGCTACTGAAGAAGGTTGGTGCCAAACAAATCATGGTAAGAGGCAATTCTGAATTAATTATCAAACAAATTAAAGGTGAGTACGCAACAAAACATCCTCGACTTAGAGCTTATAGGAATGTTTTTTTGGATGCCCTTAAATGTTTCACTGAAGTTGATTTGCAGGTGATGCCCAGGGGACAAAATATTTCAACATATGGTTTAGCTATGTCAACAGCTACACACAAGATACCTTTTCATTCCACTCGCCCATACACGGTGGAGGTGAAATGCAGACCGACTGTCCCAGACAACATCAGATACTGGCAGGTATTTGGGAATGATGACCACATTGAAGATTTTCTACAATGTAAAAATGATTTCGAGTGTACAAACATAGACTTAGAAAATGATGATGAAAAGGTGAATAAATCTGATTTTGGAAATGATAGTGTAAATAAAGTAGATTCAAGAGAGTTAGGTGAAGATGAAATAGAATATGATGTTTTGCATTTAAAGAGTAATGTTTTACCTAGGAGTTTAGTTCCTTTAGAAGACTTATTTGATTTTAATGATGTAGCTAAAAAACCAAAAATCGAAGCCAGTGGTAAAGAAGTTGAAGATTGTAACATAGGGATAGAAGAGAAACCTAGGATAGTCAAACTTTCTAAATCCTTACCTCTTGAGAAAAAACTCAAATACATTGAACTTTTCAAGGAATATGCGGACGTGTTTGCTTGGGGATATGAAGATTTAAAATCTTATGACACGAGCATCATACAACATAGGATCCCGATAAAAGAAGATCAAAAAACTTTCAGACAAAAACTTAGGAGAATCAATCCCAAGTTATTTCCCCTGATAGAAAAAGAAATCAAAAAGATGTATGATGCTAAAATCATAGTTCCCTTACAATTTTCCAAATGGGTTTCAAATCTGGTCCGAACCCAAAAGAAAAGTGGGGAGATCAGACTTTGTATTGATATACGAAACCTAAATAAAGTTTCTCTAAAGGACAACTACCCATTGCCAAAAATGGACCACATATTACAAAAGGTAGCTGGATCCAGTCGAATCTCCTTAATGGATGGTTTTTTAGGCTATAACTAGGTTCTCATTCACCCATATGACCAAGAGAAAACAACCTTCACAACACCTTGGGGTACCTTCATGTACGTGAAAATTCTTTTTGGGTTGATGAACGTCGGGGCCACTTTCCAAAGAGCGATGTACATCGCTTTTGTGGAAGAACTTGGCAAATTTATTGTCATTTATCTGGACGACATAACTGTGTATTCCCAATCCAATGATTAGCACTTACGACATCTCAGACGAGTATTCGAGAAATGCAGGAAATTTGGGATTTCTCTGAACCCTAAGAAAATCCTTTTCGAATTAGAGGAAGGTAAATTTTTGGGGCACATAATCTCTAAGGACGGAATTAAGATAGATCCCAGAAGAATAGAAGCCATTCAAAAACTAGAACACCCAAGGAATATCAAAGAGTTACAGTCTTTCATTGGAAAAATAATTTTTCTGAGAAGATTCATACCTAACCTGATCGAGCTTCTCAGGAACATCACAAACATGTTAAAAAAATACACAAAAATAAAATGGGACATTGAATCTAAGCAGTCTTTTGAACAAGTTAAACATGCACTCACACAAGCTCCAGTTTTGATCAGTCCTGATTTCGCCAAAGATTTTTACCTTTTTTCTTTCGCTTCTGAACATACCATTGCAACAATATTACTACAGAAAAACAACGAAGGGTATGAAAAACCCATAGCCTTTTTCAGTAAAGCATTAAGAGATGTTGCTTTGAATTATAAAATAATGGAGAAACAAGCTCTTGCCCTGGTGAAATCCATAAAGGATTTTAGAGTATATATTCTCCATTCCCACACCATCGCATATGTTCTGAACGCAGTAGTGAAAGACATTTTAACTCAGGACAATCCAGATGGCCGAAGAGAAAAATGGATTTCTATCATTCTGGAGTATGACATAGAGATTAAGCCTACTAAATTGTTTAAAGGTCAAGGTCTAGCAAAGTTAATGGCTGAATCCAATTTCCATTCTCTTGATATTAATTTCTTAGCTGCAGTAGATGAACAGGGAGAGAAGGTGACTCCAAGCATGAAAGAGGTATTTCTGAACTCTCCATGGTACGCAGACCTGATATTTTTTTTGCATAACTTACAAGCTCCCCCTGGTCTGACCAAAACTAAAGCTAGGTTTTTGAAATTGAAAGCATTAAAATTTTGCATTTTAGAAGGCAATCTATATTGGAAGGATCGTGGAGGTATTTTGTTGAATTGTTTGTTAAAAGATGAAGCTGACAAAGTATTGTAGGATTTTCATGCAGGAGACTGTGGTGGTCATCTGAGATGGAAGACCAAAGCTAATAAAATTCTCAGATCTGGGTTCTATTGGCCTACATTGTTCACTGATGTGCATCAGAAAGTGACTTCGTGTCATAAATGTTAGGTTTTCGAGGGAAAAAAGAAGCTCCTTCCTTTGCCCTTGAAACCAATCTCTGTTGAAGCTCCTTTCCAGCAATGGGGATTAGACTTTATCGGATAAATACATCCTCCCTCTTTGGTCCAGCATAGGTGTATTCTTACTGCTACAGACTAATGGATCGAAGATGTACCAAGAAGGCAAGCTAATGATTCTGTCATTATTAAATTTCATGAAAATAATATCTTGTCTCGTTTTGGATGTCCTAGAAAGATTATAATTGACAATGCAGCTGCTTTCCGATCTAAGAAGCTCATAGAATTTTGCAACCAGTATCATATTGGTTTGGGTCATTCCACAGCTTATTACCCTTAGGGAAATGGGCTGGCAGAGTCATCCAATAAGACCCTGGTGAAATTTATTAAGAAGACTTTGCAAGAAAACAAAAAGTCATGGCATAACAAGCTGGTTTTCGCACTATGGGCTGACAGAATGACCACCAAGAGGTCAATTGGTATGTCACCATATTATCTGGTCTATGGCACTGAAGCAGTCTTTCCTACTTCCTTAGGAGTTCCTGTCATGAAATTTCTGCAAGAGATGCAAGCCGAGATGAACGACTCCCAAAGAAGGATAAACCAGATGATCCACTTGCAACAATCCAGAGAAGAAGTATACAACAAAACTCAGGTTGTCCAAGAGAGCATTAAAAAGATCTTTGACAAAAGAACTAAAGAAGATGACTTTGAGCTAGGTGACTTGGTTCTGAGATGGGATGCCCAAAATGAAGATAAGGGAAAGCATGGAAAATTTGTCAGTCTATGGAAGGGACTTTTCATAATTCAAGCATTCAGAGAAAATAATGCCTTCTTGCTCAACAACAACGATGGGACCAATCTGCCAGGAGGACCTGTAAATGGCATAATGCTGAAGCACTATTCACCTCCTCAGTAGGGACCTTCAGTCACACTTTTCCATTGTACAAACCATCTTCATTTTTCTCACAAGTTTTTGAGTGAAATAACTTTGATCAGATGGTTGAAGCTCACAAAGAAGGCCCTAAGCCACTGAACATTGTCTTCCAATTTTCAAAAATAAAACCAATCAAGCAACAAAGGCAACTATGGAGAAAGTTTTTCAGAACATCAAGAATCAGGATTCTTGGCACTTCACAAGGAGAGTACTATCCCCAGGTGGAGCCGTTGTTATAACCCTATAATTTATAGGATCAATTGGTGACTAAAATGTTATCTCTTTAAGTGTTTTTGTTTGTCAAATGATTTTCCATTCTGCAAATAATTTGAGAAAAAGAAAAAGAAAAGAAAAAGAAAAAGAAAAATAAAAAGAAAAAGAATGAAAGAGAGCATAAAAGAAATTCAATAGAGCCCCATGCAATAACAATGATTTGGTCCATACCGTTCAAACATGGCCAAGTTCTTTTAAATTGATGTTGATAGGAGTAGTGAATAAGCTTGGCTAAACTGTTTCATCTTAGCCAGGTGATTTAGGTTAGCTAGTGAATAAATTTGACCAAACTACCTAATCTTGGTCAGATAACCCCAGGATAGAGTAATTTCTTAGTCCAACAATTTAATCTGGGCTAATTGTCATAGGTAATTCGGTTAGAGCATAGGGTAGTTTTCTTTATCTCAATAAAACAAGCATGATGATCAATATTGAACCATATCTTTGAGGTTTAAAGGCTTGATGTTTAACCCCCCTTGGTGATAAAGACAGGGAAATCTTGGGCAAACCCACAAAACACACTTATCCTAAGTTTTCGAGAAAATATGATGTTGCGCTCACCGAATAAAGACCATGCATTGATGTACGGCTGGAGAATGGGCACCCAGATCTATGGTTGACAAGTATTTCCGGACCCCCCCGACTGTTCTACCTTTAAC
>JZKD02S1824528.1:257199-293270 GCA_000966675.3 Picea glauca | reverse complement strand
GGGGGGGTCCGAAAAGTTGGTTAAATATCACACACAGATCTATGGTCCAAGAGCAGGCACGCTGATGGACTTCTCATAGTGTTTTTCGGACCCCCCGAACTGATCTTTTTTTAACGAAGGGGGGGGTCCAGAATGGAATGTTTTCTGGCGAGCCCCTTATCTCTAAGTGGAAGGAATCCATTGGTTCTGAATCCCACCGCTTATTACTGTCTGACATATCCTATCACCTCATGATGTCATTTTCCACCTTTTCCCCTAAGGGTCACGTCTCATAACTCTGTCAGTCCATTCCCCTGTTCACCCGTTACGAATCCTTTCACTGTGGTCACTTCCCCCAATCAATACCTGCCACATCACCCAGTCATTTTCATTAGTCATTGTCACCTACCATCTCACGCTTCAAATGACCCATTGGCAATTTATTACAGGCTAACCTATCTGTTAGCCCGCTGAGCTGTCTCCCACACCCAACGGGTATCCGTTTTCTCAAAACTACCTTCACCTTTCATTTCCCCATCATTTACCCTGTCACTGCACCAGAGAGAATTTTTTCCCGTTTTCCTCTCCGTTTCAGTCAGTTGCCCAAAGCCACAGTCATCCTCGCTAAATTTTTGTTTTACTTGCAGGTATTGTTACAGTGATGGCGCCAAAATCAAATAAAACAGAGGCCGAGGAAAATCCTTTCCTCCCGCCTCCTGTCGAACTCGACAGGATCCCTCTGGTAGACAAAGAACATTTAATCGCAGACACCAGATGCAAATTCGACTTCGTAGATTTACAGTCATGGCTAAAGGATGTTTTCTTGGACCAAAGTGATGAAATTGGGCTCTGGCAGTCAAACCTTCCCCTGTATCTTTTCCCCCAGGTTCACCATTTCCCTGAATTTTCCCTCAAATGCCAGGCCCATTACATCCCCAACCAGAGAGCCATAGTGTCTTCATCAAGAGAAATTATTTTCCTCATCACACCTGAAACCATTGATCAGATGATGCAAATACCCAGAGATGAATCCGCCTCACCTTTCAATCTTGAAATTATCACAGAACTGTACCAGAAACTATCATTCCCCCAAAGAGCTCATATTTTCGAGCCTTTCTCCCATGGGCCGCTCATCTCCCCACTACAAATCCCCTGTATCCTTCCTCCCTATTCTCAGTGAAGGGAAACCAGGTCATCTTGTCGCTCTGTGCCCTGCTTGGGTATTTTTTGGATCAATGGGTGGATGAAACCATATTGGGTTTTCTGTCCATTTTCTCCACAGATGAGAAACCCACCACTCAGTTCAACTACAACACTTTTCGGGTGGACAACATTCATGAGAAATTCTCAAATTTCGCCACAGAAGGCATGTTCTGGTATTCCTCAATACTGGCTTACATTTTCATTTTCTTCCAAGCAGACAAATTTTCCTTTTCAATGCAGAAGATGGACAAGGATGGGAGGCCACAGGCAGTAACAACGTGGAATTCACTGCTCAGAAAAAACTCTACATAATTTAGTCTCAAGCAGTTTATCGAGCAGTTCTACCATCCCGTAGTGAGCATGCTCAGTGGCAGACCTGAGCCGAGAATAAATGAGGAAATTCAGAGGAACTTACACCTTTCAGACCTTTCAAGAACGGGAGACTGGTACCTGTACCAAGACCACACAGAAATTAGAGTGTATGGGTGCGAATTGGCTCCATACAAGTTGCCTAAGTATCTTCTCGTGAGGATATTTTCCCTGGAATACATAAGACAAATGATTAAATCAGATGACATACATTTCGTGTCTTTGAAAAAGAAGCAACAACTTAGAATTAAAGGGCAGATTGGGTCTTTCATCTGCAATAGCCAAGGCACCAGGGAGGAAGAAGATAGATTGTTAAAAGAAATGAAGTTTTTTGTTAGTTTCACATGTAAATATGATCCATGCAGGATAATTTCTGAGATGAGGATTAAAAATAAAAACATCCCATATGTTCATACACCTAGGCCTGAGATATAGAAGTTCGCAAATCAAACAGAATGGGAGACAAACACTCTGGTTGAAATAGAACAATCGGACCCTTAGGTCACTGTCTCATAGATGACTACACCACAGGTTCCCAAGGAGAAAATACCCAGGAAGGACACTTCATCTTCCATCACTGAAGTCTTGGCTGAAGATTTCCATTTACACACCAAGAGGCCAAAAACTAGTCATGCACCTGACACGGCTCGTGAACAGGGAATCCAATCCACTACAACTATGGAGTTTGATCGATCGCTCCTTAGCACAAGTAGCAAATAGATCATGACCACAGTGTTTCCCAAGAATCCTACAGATACTCCACCAATCAACCAACCGAGAAAAATAGGACCAAAACTGAGTATTTTTGAGAAATATGATATGATCAAAAAGAAAAATCAGACGCTGACCAGCAGCACATATGCTCAGTTCTGGAAGCAAACATCAACTGCACAACAAATACTATTGTCTGCATTCGACACTAATAAGGGTAGAATTCACATGGTGTTTTTGCAAGCACAGGTTCCAGACCCGAAAGCAATCACTGATTACAAAAGGGCAACGTTCGAATTTCAGACTAAAGATGTGCATCCTACTAATCAAATGGATCTGCACAGGAAAACTAGAGAAATGGTTTTCTCCACGTTGGAAAATGCTTCTACTGCTACCTCTAAGTTACTAGTATCTCTGAGAAACATCCAAACACAACTGAAACTAGAAAATATATCATCCTTTGCAAAGAATAATAGGATTAAGACGTTGGAAGAACTGGTCCTCAAGATTGGGTATGATCCCTCGAATGTGAAAGAAGTCGAGGAGATGCTTAAAAAGAAAAATGTCGATATAACATCTCTGAGGAAATAGTTGAAACTGCCACCAACAGAAGATTCACGGGCAAAGGAGATAGCTGAGACAGAAGGGGAAAAGGATGAGATGCTTAGGTTGATCATGGAGCAGAATGCACAGTGGAAGGAGATGGAAGCAGAACTGGAAAATTTATTGAAAGAGAAGGAACAATCAAAGCCTATGGAAGTCATTCCATTAAGCGCAGTTCCACTCATAGGAGTAAGCACAACATCTGCAGCTGAAATTCCCTCAACAACTCCACTGACAACTCTGGAGAAGATAGTAGAACTGGCAAAATCCATGGAAGAGATGAATTTTCAAGAGATAGAGATTAGTGGACTTAAAAAGGAGGTTGAGAACCTTCAGGAACTCAATTCTTCTTACCAAGCCATCTACTCCAAGGAAAAACAAACATCAGACAAGCTCAAACAGGAATTGCAACAACTTCAAAAGCAAACAGTGGTAGGTAAAACACTTGCTGAGGTCAAGGAAAATGTCTATATGGATATCACCAAATCCATAAATGAAATATGGCCTATGGTACAAATCATGTTCGAGCAGAACGAACTGGTATAGAGAAGCAAGCAGGTGATTGAAAAGATAAGAGGAGAATTGGGAGAGATGCCCGCAGAAGCCACTAAGATCATCAAATTCCTAAATTCAAAAACCAAAGAAGAGTTAGAGGAGTTGAGAATTGAAGATAGGACAGAAACCATCCTCGAAGTCAAGAGGGTCCTGACCAAGAGAGGATTGATGATACAACTGGAGGAAAAGGCCCAGGCTATGGACATCATAGTGCAAAGGTTTTTCAGCAAAATTGAAGCTCTGCAGAAGAAAGGCCTCCCTGGTTTAAGGGTCATAAATGACAAGTTAATGACATTGTTTGATTATAAAAAGAAGCTAGCCACTGTGGCTAAAGATAGTTCAAAGTTCTCAGGAATACAGGGCAGTATCACAGGCAAGGCGTTTTTAGAAGCTTTCCAATCAAACATCAACATACAACACGAGATCCAGTACATTTTCATCATCAAGCCAAATTTTTCCAAATATATGGAGATGGATGAAGTATACCAAAGATTTCTCAAAGTCAGTGTTCCCAGTAACCTTCGATGGGAAGAGTTATGCAGTCTGATCGAGTAGGTGATGAGGTGTTCAAGCCTAGTCATCTATCCAGTCAGACGAGGTTGTGCAGAGGCCTCAACAATGGTTCACCCCAGAAATCGACATGAAGTTTCAACACATCATCAAACAGTTTCCTAAATTTTTGTATCTTGTTAAGTTAGTTAGCTAAATTTAGATTTGCCACATCTTGATCTTTAATGACAGGGTCGTATGTAATTTTGATTATAAATACTTCAAACTTTGAAGTATTGAGGGTTGATCTTTACGCCCTGCAAGCTACAAAGACTGTAATTTTTATCAAGAGATCTTCCAGTAATACAAAGAGACGTTTCACAAGATTCTCGTGTGTTATTCATTGGTGATGTTTTCTCTTCTATGTTGAATGATCTTCTACCTCAGTTGTCATATTGTTTTCCAATCTAATCTTTTAAAAGTAACGCATGTTGCATGATTTATCTTTGTATACCCTGTTTTCCGACTTTGAAAGGTTTTAATGTTTACCTTTTGATATTACAGTGAGGAAATTCTTAAATGCTTCTTCATTTTAATTGATATTCTCATATTTTCTGCTATTCATCACTTTATTGCTAAAGAATCCAACGAATGCTTTTGTTTATGTTTAAATTTCTATCTTTATAATATAGACCCAATAGCCCAACGGAGGCGTGAACCCTTTTTATCCAACTTAACAAAAAAAATAAACCTTTTCAATCTTATTTTATTTTATATAACTAGCCTAATATCTTAAAGTTAAAAGATAGCTAAATCATACAGAGAGATCCCTCTCTGAAACTGGTAGGGATAGATTCCAGTTTCGAAGTGGTTGGATTAAGTTATCTCTTGTAAATTTCTTCTACCCTGACAATCTCTGGGAATTTACAGGGCATTAACAGTCCGGAGAGGCAAATCTTGGACATCCATGATAGCGAATTTACCACTATGTTTCGAGGTACCCGACACACAATTTTCACTGATGTAGTGGTTCATAGGCTCACTGCCACCCCTACTACCTGTCAGTGTCACCCGTGATCCACGATGAGATAGTCCTATTAGGAAATATATATCCTCAATATCTATGGTGAGTGTGTGGTCACCCACATGAAATGCTTGCTCGTTCACATCCCACATGTGAACTAAGTATTCAAGGAGTCTCAACTGGGCCCTCACACCCTGAATCTTGAAAAATTTCAACAACCCACACTATCAGAGGGCCATAATTTTTCCTGGGTCATTCCCGACGAAGTAGTATTCTTATCCATGCTCTCTCTCATGCCATTCCAACATCTTGACCATGGAAAACCTGCCAAGGAAAATAAATTAGCAACATAATATTATTTCCTGGGGGTTTTCCCTTTTTGGATTCATCTTTTGAAATTTTGGGTTGCGATCGTGTTAGGCCTGTGCATTCGCACAGTGAGGCATCATCGAAAGATGGCTATAGGGCCACTTGTGATGATCCTATATCATTGCAGGTCCCAATATAGGTCACCTGCGACAACCGCAACACATGGGTAACCTCAAAAAATCAACCCAAAAGCCCATTTTCAACCAATGAAAATCGATTTTTTATCCATGAAAAGATGGAGATGAAGATTACCTTTTCTGTGGAGATGATCCATGAAATGATCAGTCGTGCACTCCGCCATCTACGGTTGAAAATCGAGGTAAAAATAGGGTTTGGAGAAATTTTTGGATGAAGTTACAAATGAAATAGTGAAATGTGATTTTTTACCTATTTATTGATTTTTATTACTTTCATTTGTATATTGTATTATTTTTTATGCTTCATACAAACCCTAAAGTCCTAACAACTTTACAAGTGATTGATTTTTTGCAGATTGAAAAAATCTAGAGGTGAAACGTTGGAACAAGGGTCCGCTTTATTTATTTATTTTTCTATATTTTTTGCATGTACAGATCCTTTTAGGGTTTTTCAGGAAAAAATCCGAGCAGAGTCTTGATTCTTTCTCATGCTCATGAAACCATGAGAATGTAATCGAGTAGTCTTTTGTCATTGTTTCAAACTTGTAATGGTGACACGGAAAACGAATCCTATGGAGTATCCTTTAAGCTATTTTCTCGCTCTTTAAAAATGAAAATATTGTTGAGCGACCTTGTTCTTTTCACTTTCGTAAAAGTATTTGAAGAAAATATCTGATGAGTGGTAGGTTATCACTTTTTCAGTCTCATCAGATTATTTTATGAAAAATGACCTAATGGAGTTCTCTTTAAGTGTTTTTCAGGCTTTCTAAAAATGAAAAACCCATGAGTTTTCTCTCTTTGGACTCGTTAAACAAACATTGAAAGACCCATATGGGATTGAACCACTCCTTCTTAGGGTTCATTAAACATACTCTGAGGGACTCGTTCGAAGGATGAGATTACATCAACAAGCATATGTTATCCTCCTCAAGCTTGCGTAAAAATAAAGAGGTACTCTCCATAAATGGTGGGGGGAAATTGGGAAAGAAATGTGTCTCTATATTTGTGTTAGTGGCAGTAATAGTTGCTCTTGAACATGACACCCTCCTTCATCATTGTATCCGGGTTGGGAAATCCATTTGTCTCTCGTTTGACCATCCACAAATTCATATGTTGGGTCCTTCTTGAGTCAATGTTGCCAAGACCATTGTCGTGTCATTCATATTTTCAAGAGAAGTCTAACCTAAACATGCCTTCTATCGAGTCGGCCATCTGCAGTTATAAATCTTCTACCATGTCGGCCTTCCCTGTGTCATTTTCAAATCACTTCATACTTTGATATACCTAAAATATGTTACATATTTCGTGTCATTGATGGGGGATACATCAAGGCCCTCCTGTGACGTGTCTTTTCCTGTCGACTTCAACTCATTATCCCGAAACAAGACTTAGAAATCATTCAGTACCTTAGAGCCTGCATGCCTCAATGGCAGGTTTCTTCATTTTCAATAGTGGGTTCACATCATTGACCTCTGATTGGAATATTCCATCGAGTGTTCAACTTCGACTCATTTATTCACATTCGTTGGATTGTACTAGGGTACCTTGGGAGTCATTGACATCAATGGTGATTTCCCTCTCACTTGTTAACAATTTTCATTAATGACCAGTAATCAAGTGGTTTCTACCCTGTTCGACATTAGCACCAGTAATCACATGGCTAGATTCGTACTTAGAAATGATGGAAATGAAGACCCTGGATCCTATCATTTTGATCCAGGTTGCGATGGAGTATTCATGCTTTGTATTGACACATAGATACACTTTGTACGTCTCATGTCTATGTATGAATTTGAGTCATTTTAGAGCGTAGATCCATAGTGTATTCCTGGTGGCTATGCCGATTCATAATGACATGGATCCACAATGTATATTTAGTGGCCATGACTCGACATTTTTGTAATCTAAGTATGGGAATGCCTACCTGAGATGATGGTATGATATTATGCATATGCTTGATTGTTTGTAGGTTCCTGATCAATGCACTCCTTGTTTCTGACACACACATTCTACAAAGTATTTCAGTTGTCACAAGTTCCATCTTCATACTTTGGAGGGAATTCTGTTACACATTATTTTGGTCACTCCAGTGATCCACTGACAACATGTGTTCATGTTCCCTGAAAATATAAAAGAGTATTTCTCCATGAAGAGAGTGAGTTTCTTTTCTTTCTCAAAAACCCTATTAAAGATGGTCATCGCACCCTGCAATATGCATGGGGTGTGACGATCCTTGATCATCGCATCCTGCTCTATAGCTAGACTACGACGTCTCCGTGGGCTGCCCTATTTCTAGGGTGAGACGATGTTAAAAGATAAGGAAAATTTGAACTTTACGAATGTTCTATAAGGGGATCTTCTAGAATATGAGGTGGACTCCGAACGGTTTGGATCTTACTTGCTTTTTTGATTTGGTGGGATCATCCTAATCTCCTCATCCATCTCTCTTTAACACTATATAAAGAGAGATCTCTCATGGAAAAGGCTGAGGTTGAATAGGCTAAGATTTGTATGGAGATTTCAATCACATAATAGATGGAATCGATCATAATAACAACAACAAAATGAATCCAATGAAAATAAACATCTTGCCTTCAGGGCATTTACATGAAAATGAAATTGATATTACCATTTTGAGAGAAAACTAAAGCATAGTATTACTCACTTTCAAGTATTGTACTAAACCCAAAATATATATAGCCATTGGTTGATCAATGGAAAGTGAATTACTCATTCATTAGATACCTATAGATCGGTTCGTTAGGTTCCTGGAGATTGACTGAGTTGGTTTCTCCTCCTAGGTCTCATAAGAACATATTGATTAGGTCGACTACTCTTCATGGTTCTCATAAGAGTGATTAGGTCTACTACACTTGGTCTACTACACTGACTCATCATAGCAACGTACTTCTTTGTGGTCACTACAGAAATACCTGTACTTTTTAAATCCTTTAATCATTCATATGTAGGATTATTTTTATCTAGTATGTGGATCATTATATCCTACCAAGTATCTCATGTTGTTATCACACTCCCCCTATTATGTTTAACATATATTGATAACTTGTGTAGAGAAGGATGAGCAGATTGAGTTTAATGAGACCGAGATCCAGTTCCAGTCCCATTTGTTTGATATGTCAATAGCATAGCTACCAATTCCATTTCAAGAGCCTTACCCTTATTGGTCGAGATGGAGAGCCTAGGTGATTCCTTGTCCTCTGTTGTCCAGCCTATCCAAATATTCACACCCAAAAATTTTGGTGACCTTGCGCTCCCCTTATATAGGAATTGGTAGGGTTTTTTGTCAATTTTAGAAGACTACTTCATTAATTATTTTTTTAATCTGAATCAGGAAAAATAACCAAGCTTGATCAACTTTTATGCACTTCACCTTGCAATATCTTAAGCGATTATTTTCCCGACCTAAACACGAGCCATAMGAACTAGCCCTTACCAAGTTGCTCAACRATGGTCCACTCCTATCAATAAATTACCTCCATAGTTTTAATTTGRTTTCGACTTGTGAAGCAGATTCTAYTGGTAGTAAGTATTGTGAAGTCTCTTTGGTGGGAGGYTGTTGTAACAGAATCAATATATTTCTTTTCCACCCCTRTAGAGAACGCCCYTTAAATATGGTGRATTAAAGAATTTCTCTATTTYCTTCCAAGGATGGGAGTGATCTCCATTTCAACTCTCTGTCAGCAGGGAATAAGTCTCCATATCCTTCCTTTTTGATACGTGCATGTTGTCTCATTACATGTGCTATCTTGCAATCATTTCCAGAAAAGAAAAAATGATTATAATAGCAAAGCTCTAGTGACTATAATCCATCTGGTAATTATAACCATGAAGTGAGCAAGTCTAAATTATAATAAGAAATGAATTAGCATTTATGTTGTCCAGGATAACGCTTGTCCTTCTTGTGGGATCATCATTGCAGAGTTGGAGAAGGGATTAACTACACTAGACTAACAACGGACGGGCTATCAGACTTACGAGGAAGCCATGAAGACAAGAACGTCGGGTGTTGGTTCATACATTTAATAATGTGTCAAAATTTAAGGACACACGTCACCATGTCTATTATAATTTATCTTAATCCTGCCATTGATTTGTTCATAGATTTTTTGGTTTCTCTTAATCACGTTACTTTTTCCAGGTTAATTTCTCTTAATTACATTAATAATTGAAAGTACTTATGTATTCCTAAATTTAATATAAAAAAAATATTTTATGTATGCATTCTTTTTAGACCCACGCATCCAACAAAGCAACATTGTTTTTATATTGCAACACTTTTTTTCTTGTTTTATCATTGTTATACTGCAACACTTTTTTCCTGTTGTATTGTTGTTATACTGCAACACTTTTTCTTTTTGTTGTATTGGGTGCAATAAGATGCAATACGATCCGCCAAACGTAGACTATAACCCAGTGAATCGATAATTCAGATTTGAAGTTCTAATTTAGAATAAAAATATTATTTTAATAAACCAATCATTATACTAATATAATTTAAAAAAAAAAAACATCACAATAAGAATAAAATCTCCTTCATCTTTAAATAAAATAATTGAACTGGAGAATGCACATTTATCACTTCTTTCCTATTCCAATATTGCCTCAACGATCAGTGAATAAAGCCTCAACCATCAGGGAATCTATGCATACTTCACGCACCATCATTTAGGGTGTTTCCATGATCCTATGTTCTGCAAGAAAAATAAGAGAAACATGATATATACACATATATATTCTTATTATTATGTTATCTGTTATTTTATATTTCTTATTTTATTTATTCCATGAAGATAAATCCCCTGAGGTTGTCCAGGGAGTTCAAGTCTCATACAATTTCTAATTCTCACACAAGAATTGCATGAACAACATCATCAAGCACATGCCTTTCAATTCAACTGAATGTTGGAAGTACAAGAGTTCCCTGCCAAGGTAATGCATTCCATGACCATCAAGAATCACCATAGAAGCAACAGTCTCAAAAGCACCTTCAAATTCATCACCAATTACATGCTTTTATGTTTGGTAAAAATAGAAAGAAACCTATATTAACACAGTTGAACATATAAATGCCATTGAGATACATGTACTAACTTTTACATTCTTCAAAACCTTTTGGATACTGAATGATCCATTTACCAATTAATAGGAATCAACAAATGCATAATTGAAGATTGGTTCAATGGATGTCCTTATTAAACATAGCATGCCGAATGACTACCTCATATGTCGAATAGTCGCAATGAAAGAACCAGGATATTGCCTGTATGACTTTGTTGGGTGTCTTTGTTTGATATTCCCCGCATTAAAAAAAGGCAAGTGATCCATCGACCACCCACCCACCCACCGTGAATCTACAAACATATATTTGGACATTGGCTATGAATTGTAATGTTGAGTATTGATATAATTTTACTTGAATATAATATTAGTGTACAAAACTTATACGAGCATTGAGATGTTGGTTAATGTGTGTGTTGGATATCAGTTTTATACATGTTTTAGGCATCTATTGTTTTCCATAGTCATCGCTACAATTGTTAATGCCACAACACCCTTGCATGTATGTTCAGTGTGTGAGTTGAAAATTAATGTTAAGAATCAATGTTTAATGCCAAATGCCAACAAATGGCATTCAATGGTATTCAATTCTCTGCATGTTATACACAAAATGGACGTTTTGCATGGTTTTTTAGACCATTTGCACAATAATATGCCTCATAGTGTCCCCGAAATTTAATGGGAATATGACTCCTTGTGTGATAGGAAAACCATCTAGGTCATCGTCTCTGGACTTTAAAATTGGATGTTAGTTCATTCCAATATATATTGGGAATGGGACAAGTGTGAAGACTTCTTGAAAAATAGAAACCCACTGCTTTTAACATTTAATGTCGGTTGTCGTACTTATTTCTCACCTCTAATTTTGTATGGATCTTCTTGATGCTCTGTTTGGGATATAACATGTCCGACCATGAAATCCAAGTCACATGATCATACTAGACAAGACACAATATATCTTCAGCATATTCCTTCAACCTATTCTATTTAAGCAACCTTTTGATCCAAATGTAATATACTAAAGCACTTTACAAATGGGAAAAGTTCCTACATAACACTTTCATTATGTCATTTTGTGTAGAGTAGTTTTAGGTAGCTCTCCTTTGGCAGGGGGGAAACAATACTATGATCCATGGTTGAAGTAATATGCTATAACTATCAAGCAACAATGACAATCTAAAAATCATTATGTCAAACCTTTGGAAACATAGTGAATGCATCTCAGTTGACATTGTTGGTGCCTCTGGGGGTCTAGCGATTGTCTGGAACCTAGCAAAAATTATCCTTGACGATTACACAACCACCAAAAATTCCATTTCGGCCTCCTCCCATCTCCTAGGTACTAACATCCATGGCCTGATCACTAATGTGTATGGTACCCAATCTCCAGATAAAAAAATTCTTCTTTTGGACTTCCTGGACTGGTTCAAACAGGAAAATCCCAGGCAACGATGGATCATTGGAGGAGACTTCAATATAATCACCATGCTCAAGGAAAAGAAAGGAGGGCACCACATCCTCACAATGGATGACCTCAGATTCAAAGATTTCATTGAGAATAATGAACTGGTAGACATGGAAAATCCCCCCTTTAACTACACTAGGGTTTAAGATGTAGACAAAGAGAATGAGCGTCTAAAATTTAATTGATTCTCTATTCTACCCCAAACATACCAAAACAAACAAAAATAAAGCAATAAGAGAAGATATTATGTAATTGTACCTTTGTTCCCACATCTGGTGATGATCTCCTCAAGCTTGGTAGTTCCAATGATTGCACGTCTCCTCCCAAGGATGACCTACATCCAAAGATAGGCAAAAAAGTACTACAAGCATGATATTATATTCATGAGTTAAGTTCAGATATCAAATTCTAAGTATAAATAAATGTAAATACACATAACATCATCATTTGGGATAGGAAAATGTGATTCTTTTATTCATCATGCAAAGACTGAAACTTACAATCTGTGTCGGCCACCGTTCCGCGAACCCGGTCCAGGCTACTCTTTACCATGATCCAAGTGCACCTTGAATGGACTTCTTCTCTCAATATTCTGATCACCTCAATGAAGGGAATGGATTGAATGGAGGAAGAAGGAGTTAATGAGGGAATGCTGAGGAAATATCTCACAAAAGGTAGCAAAAGCTTGGGCAAGGAGGGGAAGTGAACTTGGGCAGAGTTTCACTATTATTATGCTTGGATGTGAAATGAGACCCTAACACCTCCTTTTATATGAAAAAAGGATGGTTATTCAGTTGGGTGATGGTCCATAACAGGTGAATTGGTTGGGAAACCTCCAATAGCCCGTGAATTTCAACGAATTCCTTGCAACTTTTTAATTTTCGCAAATTTTGCAAGCATACGCGGGTTGTAATGGTGCAACAAGTGTATGTACACGATCTGTAGTGGTGCAACAAGCGTATGTATGTGGGATGTAATGGTACAGGGTGTGTACATATTATAAAAAATGGTTTTTTAAGAAGAGCTTCTCAGCAGTTCTTTGGAAAAATATGCAAGTAAGAAGGCCAAGGCCATGTATGCATGGATAGGGAATTTTAGGGCTATAAAATATGCCCCCTAATGTGTGAGTTCAGAAGAGAAACTGATGGCCAAAATACATTACAATATCTTCACCAATGTATGAAATCGAGTGAGCCTGATACCAGTGTTTGGGAGGTGCCATATGCAAAACAACAATTGTCTCTCTGAGGCGGGCATACCCATGCTTGGAATGAATTAAATCATGGTTTCCAATCAAATACACTATAGATCCATGTCATATAACTATATAAATTGTAGCTGTGATAAATACATAGTGGATCTACATCTCAAAATCAATCGAAGATATACAAGTATAGTATCCATCTTCAAGAAGCTAGTGACGCCCGATGGATGGAGATGAGGTCTTCACGACTCGAGAAACAACTTCAAGATCTTCAAAACTCAGGTAGGAGTATAATGGGAGTGTATAACTCACTACCCTGAGGTCTTCGATAGCTCGTTGAGAAAAGACATGAGGATCTCAATGACCAGGTGAAGGACTTCGCCAATTTCGAATTTGGATTTGACTGGACTCTTGGGGTGGTCGACTCATGAAAGGTAAGTGACAAACTACAGAAAGGTCGACTCAGGTTGAGTGAAACTTCCCTTGGACAAAATCATGAAAGATGATCAGACTCAGGCAGCATGACATTGACATAAGTTCACGATGCAGGAGGCAACACAAACTCTCTAGGTGTTTGGAAGAGTAACCAAACAGAGGAGGACACAACTCTATGTAGCGAGAACAACTTCCTAAGGTCATACTAGATCCCAATGCTTGGAGAACAAATGGAAGGATATGCTTTTTCCAAGGGTGACTCTATGTGTTGCTGAAAAAAGAATAAATATTTCTCGTCCTGTCTTTTTGGAATATTTAATTTTTTTGTCTTTTTCAATTTTTTAAGAGCCTGAAAAAAGACTAAAATAATGATACATTACAAAGGAGGAATGAGTGTCGCAAGCAAGCATACTAGTTCCAAGCGCAAGGAACATACTAATGCTCAGAGCAAGGAGACATGTGTAGGAAAAGGACACTTGGGGAATTTTTTTCCATGGGTCAAGGTGTCAAGTCGCAGAGGCAAGAAGTGATACAAGGCTTGCATATAAGTCATGCTTCAAAGGTTCAATTGAGAGCAACATGGAGCTGACATTAGGCCAAAGACTCAAAGATGCATATGTGATTAAGAAAGACACAATGAGACCCCTTCTATGTAATTTTTACGAGCCCAGATAAGGTAAGATCAATATTTTTTTCACGTTTAGAGAGTTTGAAAAAACGTAAAAGAAGACTCCAGGGAGTACCTTTTTCAGATATAGTCTAGTCGGTTCGAAAAAGGGTTAAACTTGCACCGAAAATATGTCTATTCAAAACCATTTTAACAATTGTGACAATGACAAGATCACTCGACAATATTTTCAATTTTAAGGAGTCTGAAAAGAGCTTAACTATGGACTCACATCCTTTTTCTGATTTTAGTCTCCTTAGCCTGAAAAAGTATAAAAGTAAATGAGGAGAACTCTCCTGACGAGACGAATCTCTCGAGGCATACCTTTTTCCGCTATAATATACAGGTTGGAAAAAGGGTTAAAATCATGCTAGTAGATGTTCTTTTGGACCAATTTAACCATTGTGAAGGAACAAGGTCACTCGACGATATTTTCAATTTTAGGGAGTCTGAAAAGAGCTTAACTATGGACTCCAGGGGGGTTCCTTTTTCGTAAGTAATCTCCAAGGCCCGAAAAAAGGTGATAAACCAAAACCAAGGAGAATGTTCATTTTTCGAATATTTAGTCCCCCGAGTCCAAAAAAGGGTTAAAATTACGCTTAAGAATACTCTTCTAGAGAACTGAAGTTCCTAGAGCATACCTTTATTTGTTAAATTGTCCATCTAGACTGGAAAAGGGGTAAACTATCTCCAGACAGATGTGCCTTCAAATTTGAGTTTGGCGAGCATGAAGGGAAACAAGATCGCTAGGAAATCTTTTCATTTTTAGAGAGTCTAAAAAGGGCTTAAATAAGACTCCAAGGAGCTACTTTTCTCAGTTAATCCAGACAAGATTGAAAAGAATAAATACAGTCTCGTCGGATGTTGCTTTTGAATTTTAAAGCGAGCTTGAAAGAAAACAAAGCATGCTCATTTAGGGAGTCCCGAGGGTAAGGCAAAGAATAATGGCGCATCAAACAAATGAGGCTTTATCTTCTAATCATGACAGGACTAACAAGGACTCCCAAGACTATAGTCATTACTAATAGCATGTACGCCAAAATGCAACAAGGATCTACCTTGGGCATCCATGTAAAGGTAGGCTCTACCACCTAATTACAACACTTCTAGAGAAGCAATGAAGGTTATGTGTCACACTTCGGTGGGGTCGATACTATGGAAAAGCAGAAAACACAATGAGATGCTGAAAGTGGAGATGAAATCCTAACTTATATGCAAAAAGTTGGAAAAAACAACTTTTACCAAAGGATACCAAAAAGTGACCCATCCCCAAAAAATTACCAAACCAAAAGGAAAAGAGTACTGGAATGTCCAATAAGAAACTCAGAAATGGAATCAAGTGATCACCATGCCAGGAAAAATGACAAAAGGGGGTCAAAAACCGGCAAAAAAGGCCAAAAAATCTATAAATAGAAGCTGACAACTCACTTTTACCATTGCAATTTGAAAATTAACCAAAAGGAGAAAAAACCCCTTCTCTAAAAGAGTTGATTCCAGGATCATCACTGGACAAAATGACCTTCTACTTGGACCAAGTAAGTACAAGTCCATCCTTCTTGCATTTCCATACTTCAATTACGCATTAATTTTAGTTTTTGAGGGGGTGCGCTCTCCTAAAAAGAGAGGCCATGTGTGTATGCGGGTTGTCCAAGGACATCCCGCGTATGTACTCAGGCATAAAAAAATATTCCCGCGTACATACGTGACTGTGACCAATACATCTCGCCTACACCTTTGCAAGCTTTGAAAAAATAAAATACAAGAACTAAATTCCTCCATTTTTCCATGAAACAGGATGTGTGTCCACTAGAGGGAGAGGGAGCATGAGGATATTGACATTTTGGTCAAATAGGACCCTATAGCCATAACCGCACTAAAAAAATATGGGCTATGGAAGTTATTCTAGTGTCTGTTTATGAGGGAACAACCTAGATTACTCAATGCTCTTGTGGAGTATTGGCACCCGGATGCAGAGGCATTCATGCTAGAGGGTCAATCACTAACCCCCATGATAGAAGACATCTACTTCTTGACTGGCCTCTCGAGGAGAGGGTAGACATTCAATATGATTACATTTCCCCTGGGCCTTTCAACATTGAGAATTATATTCAGATGTACTATGAGGTTGGAACTAAGAAGGTAGGTTCTCAGGTGCCGATTCACAAGATCACCAGTTTGTCTCTGCCAGTGATCTTACTGCTGATTGGGCAGATTACTAGATCTGCAGCCCTACATAAGGCCTCCCAGGAACATATGCATTGTTCCATTCAGTGTTTGGAGGCACACATTTTTTACTAGAGTACGACCATGCTGATGTGCATGAAGAGATAGTTGACTGAGTGTCAGAAACATACCAACAAGAACTTCGGGTTCGGTACAATTTTATATTCCTTTTTCTTCGAGAGGGTACCCAGTCTCAGTCTCAGAGAGAGAGTACGGGGGCATGTGGCCTCCTTCCCAGCAGTATGCACGTGGGAAGCATTGTTTCCACGACATGCTGGACGAAGAACCATAGAGGCCTTCGAAAATAAATTTTTTGACTGGTGGGCATGACAGATTCTGATGATCGAGGATTATCCTTATGCCAGGATCAAATTCTCTAGATATCTAGACATGCCCATGCCTCTTGGCAAGGAGCAAGGTGAGATAGGTAACAATTTTTTTAATGTTATTTGATTTTTAATTGTTTTTATATATATCATTTTTATATGTGTACGGAGTACTGACTCTTGTGTATATGTTATGTACAAATGTGGGACATTTGCGCCCAACAGACTTCGCGAGGACTCGACGATGTCCTCAACCAGAGGCAGGACCAACAGTAGCCGGAGGACCAATAGTTGTAGGGGGACCCCCAGCCGAAGAGGTTGAGAGAGTTCTGAGACGAGTGGAGCACAAACTCACTGTGCTCACTCGCACCGTACTTAAGGTTGAGATCGAGGATCTCCCACCTTCGATGCAACCTCATGAAGTAGGGGTTCCTTGGACATGGTTCCAGCTATTCTGGCATTTGGTCAACATCGTTGTACACTATGGCAGGGCCAATAGGCCCCGTTCTTATATAGGATAGACCTTTGATGTACTGAGGGCACTTTTTGTATATGTATTTTTTTAGGGCATAAGCCCAACAATGTATACTGAACACTTTTTGAGGCGTTCACTCCCACTTATGTACTCATGACACTATTTTTGAGATATATGTATATACATATTTTTTGTCTTATGGATTACATATTTTACAAATGTATGTACATGTGTATGTGTGTGCTTTTATTTTTATGTGTGTGCAACATTCCAATCTAAAATTTGATTAGCTAGAGTATTTGTTATATGATTAAATCTCCTAGGAACATGGATATACGTAATGCAATCGAATGAATATTCTAGGAGACGTACCCTAAGGAATTTTCGATGCAGAGTGGGATCATAAACACGGTAAACCCCATTTAACTGGTACACAAACAACTGAGCATCTAGGTAGACCCAGGGGTGAGAGATGCCTTGTGACAAAGCATCATGAAGCAATTCTATCACTGCACAACAACATTGTTTGTAGCGTCGCCTAGACAAATACCTCTAGAAGATAGAAATTGGCCTCCAGGTGTGAAAATCACCCAAGATGCGGAAGCAAGCCTTCGAGTGTGTCGGCTAGCACTGTCCATGAACCCAAAATACACCTTTGATTCACTTAAAATCTTCTATAGTGAAAAATAAGACATAAATAAATACACGTCCACAAAACAAAAAAAAACAAAAACTGTATAAGAATCTATACATATGTACAAGAAGTCACCCAGGTGACCAACCTAAGAGTAATATTTCTTGAGGTAGAGCCCATTTCTAGGCTCTGCCAAGAAATTTCCTTCAAAATCAACCAGAAGATAAGAACCCTTCTTCAAGACCTCTTTCAAAATGAACGGTCTGAATCACATGGGTTTGAACTTCCTTACCCCTAGGGGATCTTTGTCTTGATCATAGACCAAAAAAAGATCACCTTCAAAGAAAATTTGAGGACGAACAGACCGATCATACTAACACTTGACTCATTGCTTATAAGCCTCATTAGTTGAGGCTACATCATGATGTTGCTCGAGATCTAGTAGGCGTTCCTCAAGCGGCGAAGTGTCCGGAAATAATTCCACTGCCAACTTTAAAGAAGGAATATAACACTCAATAGGTAATACTACTTCCATCCTGAAAAGGTGAAAAATCAGTGGCAGTCTTCACAGACATTCGGTAGGCCCACAATGTTGAATATAACATCAATTGCCAATTTGACTTGGTAGAATTGATCGTCCATTGAAGAATAGTCTTGAGAGACTTATTTACAACTTCAACCTGACCATTCGCTTGCTGGTAATAAGGTGACGAATGTTCTTTCCTGAACCCGAGCTTTGACGTTAACTCAGTCATCATTTTGTTTTGGAAGTGACTGCCATGGTCAATGACAATCTCCTTTGGGATATTGAACCTTGCTACTATTTGATTAAAAATGAAAAGAGTCATTGTTTCACTATCATTGTTAAACATTGGCATAGATTTGAACCACTTTTTGAAGTAGTATACTGATACGATGATATAACGATGCCCCCTGGCTAAGGCCAGATGACATGTAGTAAAATCAATCCACCGCTTGGAGAAAGGACCAACAACAATGACAAGAAACATAAGAGCGAAATGTGCCGACATCTTCCGACAAAAGATCTTCTTGACCGATTCAATGCAATCCTTGATTAATGAGAGCCAGAAGTAACCTACACGTAGAATCTTTTGGGATGTTTCCAACCCAGGAAAATGACCACCACATGCTCCAGTGTGACATTCGTTCAAAACAAGCTCTTCTTCTTCATGGATAAGGCATCAACGAAGAATGCAATCGACGCCTTGACAATACAAAGTGTCATTGAGTAGAACATAGTTTCGTGCCTGATGTCGAATACATCGATGCTCATCATGGGAAGCAGAAGCATGGCACTTCAAAGTCTGGAGATAGACTAGTATATATCCATACCAGGGGTCCAAATATGAAATTAGAAAAATATCTCCCTTGATAGGCGATTCTTTGGGCGTTATATAAATAGACTTGACCAGAAGTTCCAAAATAATCTTGACAAAGAACAACAACTTTTTGGATTTCACCAAAACAAAATCCAAGTCAAACTCCTGTAAGATGACTATCCATCTACTAATATTTCCGCCAATGACCCGTCGTGTTAACACATATTGGAAAGGGTTCATGATGGCAATGAAAGTGGTATTGCGAAGAAAAATGTAGTGACAGAACCATTGGACGGCATGAATTGCCGCCAAAGAAAGCTTCTTAACGTGAGAATAGTTGAGTTTCAGCCCAACCAGGCCTCATATAAGATAATATATAAAGTTGTATTCGAGAAGATCATCTTCTTGAACCAATACCATGTCGATGGTTGACTCTGCAACAGTCAAATACAATAAGAAATCTTTGTTATAATCAGGAGGCCGAAGTAGAGGGTCAGATGTCAAGGCACATCGGCTTCATCCCAACAGAATGGGACCCCTTTTTTGAAGAGACACATAAACCCTTTAGTGATCTCGGCGTAATTCACGACAAAACACCAAAGAAAAGTTGCTTTCCCCTGTAAGCTCTAAAGTTGGGGTATCATGCACAGGGGAGGCAATTGAACTATCGCCTCAACCTTGAGAGGATCGAACATGATCCCTGTTTTCGAAACAATAAAACCTAAGAGACGAACTTATGTCACCCAAAAACTGCACTTGTTAGGACTCAAGTGAATCCTATAGTAGCGACATCGTTCAAATATTAGTCGAAGATGAGCGGGATGATTATATCTCTTGCGAGAGTGTGATGCTAGATCATCAAGATACACCTCGACTATGTGTCTAAGGTCGTGAAAAGAAAATGACATGGTCTGTTGAAAGGTAGCTCCAGCATTCTTCAGGACAAAAGTCATCTTACAATACGCGAACGTGCCCTAAGGACAAATAAAAGTTGTTTTATGTTGGTCCTTGGGTTTGATTTGAATCTGATTGTATCTCGAGAAACTATCCATGAATGAAAATATCTCGCAACCTTTGCACTCATCAACAATCTAATGGATGAATGGGGTGATAAATTTGTCTTTCGGACATGCCTTATTCAAATCATGGAATTCCATGCACACATGAATAGTGCCCTATTTCTTGTTAACCAGAACTGGGTTTGACACCCATTCTGTCAACTGTACAGGGTAGATAAAACCATCTTTGAGCAGTTTTTATACTTCTTCCTTGATTGTTGTTGCTTTTCGAGGATTGACCAGATGAAACTTCTGTTGGACCGGTTTGGCATCAGGATAAGTCATAATTTCATGCTCGACAATTCGTGGGTCAATGCCTAGAATTTCCTCATAAGACTAGGAAAAAACGTCACGAAATTCATTGAATAACTCAGTGTAAGTTCAGATCTCTTCAGGGGAGCAGTATGCTCTGATGAAAACATTCTCCACAATGCGAGGGGTTTTGGAGATATCAATTGGAATAGTTGTAGTGATTTTGGCCATGTTAACCTTGGCATAAACTTCGTGCGTATCTAGATGATTTATATGACAAGAATTATCTCCATTCATGGTCGAAACAAATTCTCCCACCTCTATTCTCCGTAACTCGGGAAGGAAGTAAGATATATGATGTAGATCATCCCAAGGTCTATCAAGACTAGTCAATGCCTTGAGAATTGCCTCATCAGAGGAAAAGACTAGGTCTAAAAGATATTGAGCCCAAATAGGCACGAGAACTAGATATAACTCCCGTGGGGGAGTCAGATCAGGGTTGGACGAAGTCTGCTGGACAATGTTGCATGCAACCTCAGTCGTGGACAAGGGCATGGCCATGGCAAGATTCCCTGTCCCTTCCATCGAGGTTGATGGGGAAGGTAAATTCCATGGATCATTAAAGTAGCTCATTTGAAATGATGACACTTGTAGAATTGTAGCCCTAAGCTGGTCGGGAACAACTGATATAAGCTTGACATCACCAGAAGGTAGCGAGTAATCAAAAGTTCCCATCAACGATGGAAACAAACCAACACCTAAGTTGACAGTGATGGGCTACGGACTATCAATCATTAGGACCGTGGAAGCCCTTGATGAAGGGTTAGAAAAGGAGAAATACAATTGGTCAATGGTCACAATCCGACCCTCGTGCGGAAAACAAAAGACTCAAAAAACCGTATCAACCACTAGGTGCATCGCATAAATCCAACTCCATCCTAACAACAGGTTGTAGTAGAGAGGTGCATCAACCACTTCAACTTCAACACACATGGTTTTTCCTCCCAACTGCACGGGGAAAGAAGAAATGATTCCATGTGGTCTGAATGACCGACCATCAAACACTGTAAGAAACATAGGCGACAGAAACAACCCAGTTTGGTCAATGGCCTTCCAACATGCCAATGATGTCATGCAAGTCGAGGCACCCTCATCGCCCATTGTACGAAAAATGTTCCGAGTAAAATATTTCGTGGTGTAAGCCATTACTATCTGAAACGCATTGTGGTAAGGAAGACGAGGTTTTAATTCGGTTGGATTAAAAATGATCGCTCATGGGTTACAAGTCCTTGTCAATCCCAAAGCAGATAATAGAGATTTTCTCTACTAGGGGAAACTCTGGAGGACTTCCAAAGTAGACATTGCGTAAGGGGTCTGTGCCAAATATTCTACAACAGAGTATTTCTAGGAGGCCCTCGAGTTTGGATTATGAGAAGCCTTCTTAAACACACCTTTTGGGATGCGAGTCATCATTTCTCTCGTCGCCTTCTCAATTTGGAGAGGAGTCGGTGGGTTCGTGGCTTCTTTTCCCTTCTCGACAGATTCCGACATTCTGTAATATTGAGCGTTGGTCGCTATATTATCTTTGACATTAATCATGTAAATATTTGTGGTCGGGTTATTGTTGGTAGGCGAGAGGGGTCCCTGACTGCCCCCTGTCGCGCTCGAGGATGCTGAAGCCTGAGCCATGTTTTACCCTTGTGGAAAAAGGTTTGTCAGCACAACAAGTTGTTTTTGCACCAATAACTTCTGATATTTTGCAAGCCGAGGGAACATATGAGTTGGGTGGTCTTCCATGAAAATATTACACAGATAATTCGAATTATTCTCCGTTTTTACCCTGCCAGCATTATTGGTAGCATTTTTATCCCCTTTACCTTTCTTATTCCATTGTTTCTTCTTTCCCTCGGGTTGTTGGTTGGCCTTAGGGTTTGTCGACTGCCCATTGTGTAGTTCAACGTCTGGGTAGGGGGAACAACCGAACTCAGAGTCTAATTGGCCATAGTCTTTTGTATCGACAATTGTTGCAACTAATTCGACAATAGGTCTATGGAATTACCTTGCGCTGAGCCCACAATACTGTCATCATGGGGTCCAAAAATTTTCTTGGCCTTATCAAGAATAGACCACGGTGCATCTGGAAATATCTCATAGATCATGCCGGATTGAGAGTAGATCAGTTCAAGTTGTTGCACTCTCATAATCACCTCCTCTTCTGAAAACACTCTGGAAGTCGCTACGTCCTTGGATACGCAGGGCACCAAAGACTTCAAGAACCACTCGAGCAAGAAAGTAGGAGGGACCTAGACCTTAATTAAGCTATTTCGACATCACCATTCTTGGATATGATCGGAGATGTGGTTGGCCTTGGTTTGCTCAAAGTTGGCCAGCAATTCGGTGCCGACATCGTATCTCACATGTAACTGGAAATGGTTCAAGAAAACCTTTTCCAAGTCATTGAAGTAAGAGTACATTGAGCGGTCAATCTCAATATACCATTTTGCGACACCCCCTATAAGAATGCATTGAAAAAGGTGCAATTGGATGAAGTCATCCCTTAGTGATTTTGACGAGCACCATAAATGAAAATTTGTCACATGATCACCTAGATCTTCGCCAAGCTTTCCTTCAAATTTCAGAATATCTGAGGGAAACTTAGTCGGCATGGGGGACCAACACGGATCATGACAAATTGGGTCATTCATTAATCTCGACAAGTCTGGAAGATGTAGCGTTGCCAGAAATGGTAGTTTCAGTTGTGAACTATTATAAGAAAAGAGGGTCTTGGAGTTTGACCGACACCAGGTTGCCAAGAAAATTTGGACTATTGGCCATGGTTTTGGTAAAAACTATGGCCTTGACCAGCATAGGGTAACTGCATATGTTGGGGTATCATCAGTTGACTCCCATAATTGGATGACATAGCTTGTGCGGGGATTGCTCCCTGCATTGTGTTCCAAGGAACTTGGAATGGGATGCCCCTAGTTGATCCAATGTGCATGGGTATGGAGCCTTGCTCTAGGTTCCATTGAGTATGGAAGGGGTTGCCCCTGATCGACATCCCTTGCAAAGGAATTGATCCCTTCCAGGAATTCCAAATACCATGTGTGGAGAAAACTCCAGCTATCACTCCTTGTGAAGGAATAGTACTTTGCACCAGGTTCTGTTGAACGAAACCGAGGTTTCCCCCAACCGAGACAACAGTAGAAGAAAAATTGTTGTTCCCAAAGATACCCAACAAAGAGAACGACATAGATCCCACCAATGTTGTATAAGACAAAGGTCCTAAACTGCCTTCCACCAAACAAGCTATAATTAGCATTTGGACTGATTGACTACTGAAAAGAACCACCAAGCGAAGGGGACGGAGGAGGTATATGACCCCCACCATAAGAGATAGAATTAAAAGTGACTGAAGCGCCCCCTGTTGAACCTTGAATGGGAGTGTTCGAGATTCCTGCCCCAGACCCATGGTCTGTAAGGTAGAGTAAGTAAGAATCGAGTTTGAATCAAAGTCGGGAATCCCATATGAGAAGGGAGGGCACGTCACACTCTGAGTAAATGGAGTAGTGGTCGAAGCCGATAATGGTATCAGACCACTCCCCGAATTTTTGGGAGTGGAGACCACTATGGTCCTGACTGGCGAAGGTGAGAGAGGAGGTAGGATGCCTCTTGAAGTAGTAGTCATAATGGGAGTATGAGGACTTCTGGACAAAGTAGCAACATTCACTTCCATTACCGCTTTTAGGACTAGCTAGCACTCATAAAGTGTCAGCTTAGGGGGAACAATATGAATCAAGATTGGTGTCGACAAGTTAGTAATTGGAGGGTTGGCTGGACTGAGAGCCTTTCCCTCAAGCCCCAAAATGGTTGGTTCCTTCGAAGTTGAATAGTCTCCTTGCGGAGTAGGCTCGGGCATAGTTTCCTGCGGCCCGATTCCTTCAAACGACCCTTCTTGGTCGAGTCTTCTCCACAACGGTAGCGGAGGTGGCTCTAATGTAACCGGCAACAGGCCCTGAAGCCTTCGCGACCTGCAGAGCTATTGATCTTCCACCTTGTTAAATGATCAATCGACATAGTAATCCTTAACTATCATTGAACATGAAGCACACACTAAACATTTTCCTAAAGACAAATCAAGAAGTCGACTATCTAGTAGGAAGGACAGTTAGACCAATTGACACTAGAGAAACTAACCAGTGCAAGTGCAACTCGAACACGGAAACACCCTCCGGGTATACTCTACGAATCATGATTCGACATCTACCCTAGGTACTATGGTATGCCCCCACAGTCACCCATGTAAGTTGCTAAAATATGGGCAACTAGGTTGCCAACTCGAAGTCAATCACCAGGCGGGTACAATCGACAATCGAGAAGATCGTAATGAGCAGGATATAAAGTATGAAGCCTATCAAGGGTATCGAAAGAAAATGGTCCAGAAGCAAACAAAGGATCTCGAATGCATTCTAGGTCCATGAAGCTCTGTAGGCAATTGGGGTCGGTATTATTCTTGAGAAAGACCCTCAATATACGATCCACACTACGTTCAGTCTAGCTTTGGAGAGGTTATCTCCGCTTCCTTTCCTCACGTGACCTTGTGTTTATGCCATGTGTTAGAGGAGGGTCCTGGATAAGTTTTACGACATTGGAATTAAGCACTCCCTAACTCAAACTCCAATGTTTGATTTAACGTGGCCTTGAAGAGTTTCCTCTCCAAACCTAATTCAAGTCCCTAAAACCCTAAACTAGTTTTTGAACCCTACACGCAGAAAATTCTAGTGTATTTTAGATTAAGCAATGTTTTTAAAGGCTTGATTTACTCACAAGGTACGGTAGTGAAACTAATGGTGTTGTAAAGAGATGAAAAAGGAGGAGAGAAATAAATCACTTGAAAGAAAAATTACTTCAAATTTAAAAGCAAAGCTTGTAACTAACTCTTTGTAAACTCAACTTTTCTTAACTAACATTTCAATATCTTGTAAAGAAAACCTAAAACTTGCTTTTTCTTGACTACAAGCTACTTATATTTGAAGAAATCAAGAAGAACTTGACAATGAAGACTCTTTTTCCTTTTTGCAAATAACAACTTTAACTACTTTACCAAACTAAAAATGAAAGAGAATGATTTGGTTTTTTTTTTTTTTTTTTAAACCACTTTAAAGAGAAAAACTGAAGTATATTTTTTCTTTTTTCAAAGAAAGTAAAAAGGATAAAAATAAAACTAAAACAAGACTAGAAAGGACCTTCAACTCACTGCAAATTGCAGGGATTCAATCAAGAAATCAAAAAGGAAGATCATAAGACTCAACAGTTTGCTTAAAACCTTTTAAGGGTAAACACAAGAAAACTAAGGAAACAAGTAAAATGAAACCTATACCCAGGCTATGGACACAAACAGAGACTCTAGACTGATCCAATAAATACCTAAGAAGTATGAACTTCAATAAGGAAAGAGGCAAACTCCCTCTTTTTCAAAAACTTTCATGAAATAGAGATGCAGGTTGTTGCATCAACAACCTACGTATGTATACAGGTTGTTTACTGTGCAGAGCACGTATGTACGCAGGTTGACCCAAGACATGGTGTGTACACCTCTATATCTTTTCAAAAAATGAAAAGACCAGGCAGTCTTATAGATCAGGGACAACTGGTATGCACCCTGGAGGTGACTAGAATCCCTTGAAAGACTCAAAAAACTTGAAAGAAACTTGAAAGGAAAACAAACCAATCAAACAACCCAAAATACCCTAAAAAACCCTAGAGGCAATTCCTAGTATGGTTGTCAGTTCTACTAGTGGGAAAATCCCCCCTTTAACTAAACTAGGGTTTAGATATAGAGAGAGTGACTGATCGTCTAAAAGTTAATCGATTCTCTATTCTACCCCAAACATACCAAAAAAAACAAAAAGAAAGCAATAAGAGAAGAGATCAGGTAATTGTACCTTTGATCCAAGGTCTGGTGATGATCTCCTCAATCTTGGTAGTTCCAATGACTGCATGTCTCCTCCCAAGGCTGACCTACATCCAAAGATAGGAAAACAAGGACATGCTATTCTATTCATGAGTTAGGGTTAGATATCAAATACTAAGTATAAATCAATGGAAATACACAGAACATCATCATTTGGGATAGGTAAATGTGATTCTTTTATTCATTACGAAAAGACTGAAACTTACAATCTGTGTCAGCTACCGTTCCATGAACCTGGTCCGAGCTCCTCTTTACCATGCTCCAGGTGCACCTTGAATGGATTTCTTCTCTCAATCTTTTGATCACCTCAATGAAGGGAATGGGTTGAATGGAGGAAGAAGGGGCTGATGAGGGAATGTTGAGGCAATATCTCACAAAAGGTAGCAAAAGCTTGGGCATGGAGGGGAAGTGAAATTGGGTAGAGTTTCATTGTTCTTATGCTTGGATGTGAAATGAGACCCCAACACCTCCTTTTATATGACAAAAGGATGGTTATTCGGTTGGGTGACGGGCCATAGCAGGTGAATTGGTTGGGAAACCTCCAATAGCCCGTGAATTTCAATGAATTCCTTCCAACTTTTCAATTTTTACAACTTTTTCAAGCATACGCGGGTTGTAATGGTGAATCAAGCATATGTATGCGATCCGTAGTGGTGAAAAAGGCGTATGTACATGGGATGTAATGGTGCAGGGCATGTACATCTTCTAAAAAATGGTTTTTTAAGAAGAGCTTCTCAATAGTGCTTTGGAAAAATATGCAAGTAAGAAGACCAAGGCCATGTATGCATGGATAGGGAATTTTAGGGCTATAACAAGGAGATGGACACACTACAACAACAAATCATCAGTGAAGGTCGCACGGAAGAGAAGGAGAAAAAGGAAGAGGAACTCCAATCCCAAATAGAAGACAGGTGCAAACAAGAAGAGATCATATGCAAGCAAAAATCTAGAATATCCTAGCTAAAAGAGGGAGAGCACAACACTTCCTTCTTCCATCACTCCACTATCCAACACAGAATGCATAACAGAATATCATGTCTTAAAAAATAAGATGGAACTAGGTTGGAATCCCACAATGATATCGAACAAGAGTTGGTTTCCTACTTTGAGGATCTCCTCTCTGAAGATAATTAGTCCAGAACGGAAGCCATCCAACTTGTCACCAATCAAATCCCCTTCCTAGTCACTGAACACCACAACACTTCCTTAATGCACCCAATCATGATTTAGGAGGTGACCATTGAAGCCAATCAAATGAAGGAAGGCACTGCCCCTAGCCCTGATGGTTTTACCATCAAATTTTTCCACTCTTGTTGGGACCTCTTGAAGCAGGACGTGCTGGAAGTTGTGGAGGAATCCCATAGCAAACAATGGTTTCTACCAGCTCTCAACACCACCTTTCTCACCTTAATCCCCAAAGAAGAAAACATTGCTACTCCATGTAAGTATCGTCCCATTTCCCACTGCAATGTCATTTATAAGATCATCACAAAAGTTATTGCCAATAGGTTAAAACCTCTTCTCCCTCATCTCATATATCCTAAACAAACGGGCTATGTGGAAGGTAGACAAATTATGGATGACATCATTCTAGCACATGAATTCATCCATTCTATAAAAACCACCCAAAAACCTGGGTTGCTTCTCAAGTTGGACCTTTCCAAATCTTTCGATCGCCTCAGCTGGGAGTACATTCAAAAGTATCTCTTAGATTATGGTTTCATCTTGGATTGGGTGCGTTGGATTCACTCTCTTGTGTCCTCTGTCTTATTCTCTATCTTGGTCAACAGTTTTCCCTCCACTACCTTTTCTCCCTTCCTAGCCATTCATCAAGGGGACCCTCTCTCCCCTTTCCTCTTCATTCTCATGCTCAAGGGCCTTGGTCACATGCTCAATAATGCTCTCTCTATGGGCTCTCTCAGGGGTCTTATTGTTCACAATAATCCACCCTTGACCCATCAACAATTCGTTGATGACAACTTGCTTATGGCACATCCCTTTGTATAGGAAGCAAGGTCCCTTCTTACCATTCTAAACACTTTCTCCAAATTTTTTGGAGCCTCTGTTAACCTTGAAAAATCCCACATATTTTTATTTAACACCCCCCCTACTATCCAAAGGAATATCGCCAGAATTCTAGGCTTCACCATCTCCTCCCTCCCCTCAAAGTACCTAGGTTCCCCCTTGATCGAATCAGCCCTCAAACACTCCTCCTGGAAGGAACTCATTGACAAATTGACTCAGAAGCTCTCTTCCTAGACCTTATGATCCCTTAACTTGTAGGGCATCTTGTTCTTATCAAAGTTGTACTCCAAACTATACCTTTGTATCTTTTCTTAGTGTTTGTTTCCCACAAATGGGTCCTCAAATATATAAGGAAAATTCATCTCACCTTCCTCTAGGGGGGTGACAAAAATTCCCCCAAATGGGCTCTGGTCAAATGGGACAAGGTTTGCCTACCCAAATCTATGGGAGGTGTGGGACTAAGGGATACTACCAAAAGCAATGAAATCCTCAGTGCAAAAACGTGGTAGAATTGGGTTTCAAACAATTCCAACACTTGACCACACTTTTGGAACAATAAATATTCAGGTAACTGGGATCCTAATAATCTGATTCGTTTCACCCAGAACACTCAAGGCTATCTCATCTGGAATTCAACTAAGTTGCAACGTGACCTCATCCAACAACATAGCTTCTGGGAGATCCACAATGGTGTGTGTGCTAACTTTCAGACTGACTCTTGGAAACAACTTCAAAGTCTAGAAAAAGATCACAACCTTCCCCCCCAAGTTTCTCATCCTCCCCTAGGAGGCCCAAAATTTAGGGATCTCTGGATGGCAGAGGATCAACAAGATTTCAGACACTGGAAATCCCTTCAGAACTTGTGCCCTTATCTTCCAAACAAAAAAATCAGAAGCATCGAGCGGGATCTGCAAAATTGCAAAATATGTATCAGATAGGACCCTGACAAACGCATATGGGGGTACCGCCCACAAGGAACATAAATATTTAAATAATCCTACCACCTCCTCCTTCCTTCCACACTAGAACCAATCAATCCTCATTGGAGAAACCTTTGGAATCTTAAAACCTGGCCCAAGATATCAATCTTCATTTGGTTGACTTTCCACAAACGAATCTTAACTTGTGAGAACATCCTCGAGAAAGGTTTTTCTGGTCCTTCTCGCTACTCCCTCTACCACAACGATGAGGAAACTATTGATCACCTTCTAGACAGCGACCCCATCTCTAGTCGACTCTGGGATAACATCTCTATCTTATGCAGAAGATCCAACTGGGTTCATGGTGACATAGATCAAACACTCAAAACATGGGTGGAAAATCCTTTTAAAATTCTTATTCTCAATCATCTTTAGAAAATCATCCTAGGCTTTATCATCTAGAATATCTGGAAGGAAAAAAATCAATGGATTTTTGAAGGCACCTCCTCCTCTGAAGACCTCCTCTGGATGACTTGCAGAAAACACCTTTTGGAAATGACTCTTCTCCACCCTTGGACATAATAGGATTTCAAAGTTCCCCTGAATGAAGCTTCCATCTTACTCCACTGGGGAAAATCACCAGGTCCTCATTTGGGACTTACATCTTAGTAGCCCTTTTCCCCCTCCAGTCCATATCTTTGTAGTTGTCCCCGTCCTGGCTTCTTCAAACTCAAATTCGACATCGCTTCCAAAGGTAACCCTGGACCTATTGGCTTTGGCGGAGCCTTTAGAAATAACTCTAGCACTATCCTTTGTATCCTCTATAGAGCCATCGGTCATGACAATAATAATGCCGTAGAACTCTCGGGCTTAATCAATGGTCTTCAAATATCCACTCAGAAATCTCTCTTCCCACTCATTATTGAAGGTGACTCTCAAGTTATCACCTCCTTATCCAGTAGTCTTCAAAATGGATCTCAAAGAGCCAAACTTTCACCCAGCTGGAGACTAGATCAACAACTTCACAGGATTTCTCTTCTTCTAGCTCACCTAGACTCCATCACTTTCCAAAACGTCAAACGCAAATCCAACTCCCTTTCTAACAAGATCACAAATGTGGGTATCACTAAAAATCAGGTTCTCGAGAACTGGGATTTCGAAGATCTTCCACTCCACTCTCTCAAGAAGGACTGTATTAGAATTTCTCTAAGAGACTCTCCCACCATATATGTGGATTATAGTGCAGTCCACCTGGATCCCACCAACGTCACCTCCAACACATGCCTTGAGGAACACCTAACTCTCATCCCCTCCACTCTCCATGCAATTTAATCCTAGGCTCAGCTCGAGGATTTGGGATTTAATTCTATGAGCCTCTCCTCTCCAGATCTAGTGAAGTCGCAGTAATTTGGCGTCGCGAATGGACCTACACATGATGCAGGCATTTAATTCCCATAAGTATGCCCTTACAACCCTTAGAACCCTCCTCTCCTCATTCATAATGCTCAGCCTTTGGCTCCCTCTCCCGCTCCTACTCGACGAGCTTTACTCACGCACTCAGAGCTCTCCCAACAACCTTATGTTGATATTCCTCGCCAGTCTTCTCTTGCCCTCACTCCAACCTTGCATCAACACACACATAGTGCATCCGACTCCCACTATGCCTAGATGAATGTGCATTACTCCTCGCCTAGGGAGAGGGGGTCGAGGAGGTAGAGCGACAAGATCACACTCTCAGCCATTCATCATCAGTCAGGAAGGTTATGGGCATTTTATCCTTTGCTCCATCAGGAAATTGTTGGACAACTGGCATGAAGAGATGACCAACTACCATCTAGCAACCAAGCTCACATAGAGGCACCGCAGAAGCTACTGGACTATAAAAAACTTGTTGGCTCGCGTCCTCCTCAGTCTTCCCGATGTCTTCATTATGATTCCCTCTGACTCACCTCAGTCTCTTGGTGCCCACACGTTGCCTTTGGATGTCCACCATGACAACTTGGCACCCTCACACATCACTTGCAAGCAGACGACACCTTCGGATATCACCTGCAAGCAAACAACAAAACCTCAGCTGGTAAAAAAGGTAGCTCAAATGAGCAATGCCCAAATTTCTCCCCCCATGCTGAAATTCCATAGGAATGACCTTCCTTCCCTACCCTCCTTCCTCAAGTGCACATGACTACCAGCCAGGGAGGAAAAATCCAGCGATGGAGACAACGACTTTTTCGGTTATCCAGTGACTGAATAAATTCCCCCCAGCGGAGTTCCTCCTTAATTCTCTCGCTCTCGTCTTTTGTCAGGTTTCCTATGTTTGACTCAATTATAGTTTTGTTTATGTTGAATTACAATCTGCTGAGACATGATGTGATTTTTTATGCCTGGTTTCCCTCCATGGGAAATCCTGTTTTTTCGTACTTTTTGACTGCCTGGTTTCCGAGTATGGGAAGGCGTAGACTTAGAACTCTACGTCTTTATCTCTAACGTTCCTTTCTCAGTTTACCTTTTTTCTCTTGATTGTACTTTTATTGTATTGTTAACGAATTAGCTCAGGTATTTACAAAAAAAGAATATGCTATAACTATCAACATTGGATCCATGGTTGAAGTAATTTGCCATAACTATCAGCATTGGATGTCAAACAAAGGACTAGGTATCTTCATTTGCAAATTTACGTAAGTTAATCCTAATTGGATGAAGAAACTTTTGTATAGGTATAAAAACAAAATGCATGTGATACAAAATTGATATGTTAACTTGCCTAACATGGTATTCTCTTTGGAAAAAACTATTGCGGTGTATAACGACATAGATTTATCACTCCTTGTGTTTCCTTAAAAGATTGAAGGAGAATTACTTTATAATCACATGCACCTTACAAAGAGCTACTTTATAATCACAAGAACCTTACAAAGAGCTATAAAATTTTGAAAAGAACTATAAACTTTTGAAACAACACACCCATTTTTGGGTTTCCTTATCTTGTGCATACTTATCTATATTCAGTGATCTATTGGACCCCATTGACACACAAGTATGGTTTCTTAGTATGGTTTCTCGACATATTGATTGACTTGAGCATCCTTCTCTGTCCAAATTGACTCAAGGAAGACTCGCTCCATATAGATCTTCACAACCATATTAGTTGCATGCATGCTCGTGAGACCTCTGGGGTGTAGGACTCAAAAACTCCACACCTTCGTGAGACATTTGGGGGTGTAGGACTCACAAAACTCCAGGCCTTAAACGTCGAACTAGAAAAACTCCACAACTCCACTTCTTGATGCTTATGCTTCTGGAAATTAGGCAGGGACTAGCTACTTTGCAGCTATTTCCCTTGTTTCCTCTATCTTTATGCTACCATCCTAAGAGTTATCTTATTTATTTACAAGTAGTGATGCTTTTACTGGGTCTTTTTGCAATGGTATCGATGTCTATATTTTCATTCTATTTTACTACCCAAATAAAAATATTATAAAGGGAAGAGAACCTTTTGTGATACTATTTTAGAAAATAGTGTTTTGGTAATCTTATTTTATTCAACAACTTTGTTTTTAGATATATTTCTATATATAGTGTTACCATTTGAAATCTTCAATGCATACTTAGACAAATATTTCAACTCGAGTTTCTCATTTGTATGAAATACATCCTAGTGAGTCATAACCATACTAGAGAGTAAAGCTATTATGAAGGTTGTTTTCAATATCTTCATCTATTGTAACACCCCCACATGTATACAATCATATAAAATTCTCACACGAAAAAAAAATCAAACAAAAGAAAGAGGATAATGTCAAAGAAAAAAGATAATGATCACTAATTAAGAGACTATATAAGTAAGTAATCTCTAATTAAGAGACAAGATAAGTAATCATCATACAAGATTATTTGGTGGCGTTAAATCTACTTTCCATAGCTATTAATTTATACCCCTTATAACTGGATCTACTAGAAAGAACAAGCATGATCGTAAATGTAAAGCATATTGTAGATCCTCTATTTATTGAGATAATGTATTACTAGTTCTTTTTCAATATTAAGAACTTGCAACATGGCCAAGTCAACTTTGTTCAATACTAATAACTTGCAACATGGTCAAGTTATCTTTTCGATCATAGTTCCCTTCCATCTAGTGCGTGAATTCTCTCTAGGTTCCACCCCTATTGCCAAATTTGGTGCACACTAAAAGATAAAAGATTTAGCAATGAAAATCAAACTTATAAATAGGCTTTCATTTCACTTATACATACCTTACCTGCTCACTTTTTAAGCCAAGTGAGTGAGGTCCTTATAAACTAGAAACTATTGCACTTTGTCAAATATGCCAAACAATGAGACACTTTATCATTTGGTTCATTTTTAAAAACAATGTTTATACTTTACTTGATCTATTCGACTTGGAGCCACCTTGTCTTTTGAGAACACTAATCCTTATCTTGGAAGGTCTTGGATACTAATTGCCATAGTAATTAACACTAGAGACACCAACTTGAATTTCATGATTAATAGTGCTATGAGAATCTATCCTTGTGAGGCGTTCAAAATGACAACTACTACTTTATTTGATGCTTTCCAGAGGAGATCTACCCCGTTGTATCAATATTTTAGGCTCCCGATACATCATTCATCGAGATAATGATACTGGTAAATAAATTACAAACAACTAGACTTCAAGCTAGTTCGATTGCCGCTTCACAATTCTTTTCGATTGAGCTATCTCCCCACATGCAATTGTTGAGTGTTCAAGCACATCGGATGCTCCTTCACCCTATACACCAACACAACAACAAATTGGAACCTTGACATATAATTTCATGACGTTAAGAAAATATCCCTTCTAATGCAATCTCAAATGACAACCACTAAAAGATTGTCAATTGCTCATTTAAGCCAAGTGGCATATGGCGAGGGAAACCATTTTGAATTCGATGATAGTCCAACCATGATAAAATATTCATTTCACCATGTCTTATGGTTAAGGTGGTTTAATTTAATGGTTGGGAGGTAGGTCTTGCACTCTCTCCATCCAGATTCAAATCCTTAATAAGACTTTGGTTCGTTGAACTTGGGCCTTGTCCAAATAATCTTGACCAATTACCGATTCCTACAGAGAAGAATGAAAAAAAGACAAAAAAAAACTAGAATAACTAACAAAGAATAACAAAACAAAATATTAGATAGTGATACAATATGAAAAAGGTTCTTGATTCGATAGAGAGTATACATTAACAAATAAAATAATTTAAAAAAAAAAATACTCTATAAAATCTTTATTTTTTATAATTATTTTTTTATAATTAAAAACATGTTAAATACATACATATGTAATGAATTTTAGAAAAGATAAAGAAGATAATGATTGGAATAATATGAGGAATCATATTTCTTTTAATTGTTTTGTTAGAATTTTTGGTTTTGTTTTTTTCCATTTTTAAAAGCAATCTTATTTAATTAGTTGGGTGAGACTTTGAAGAAATGTTCCACTCCTCTACCTTATATCATTAGAAGGTATATATCTCAAATTGAATGCAATGTTTTCTTATACTATTATTTATCATTCTCTTCTTTTAAAATTCTCTTTCTTCTCATGTAAATTATACTCGTGTACGTCTAGTTCCACTATTATCTACATGAAGTTTTAGTTTAGTATTTTATCCTCATTGTCAAATATCACTCCCTAGTTCTAGTTATAGCCTTGCGAACATTTTTTTTACTATTTCTACTGGAGTCATACTGGAGGCCACATGCTTTATTAATGTTTATTTGCTCACTCCTTCAATCCATCCTTCTTATTCATTTGTTTACGGAGGATGGGGCCAGGTAATCAAAATGCATCTACCTCTCATCTAGCGATGAAATTGGAGGAGATGCACAATTTGGTGCAAACATTCCAGATTCAGATGAGTATTTTATCATCCCAGGTGCTCTCATTCATGGAAATTATGGTCCAGTAGAGACAAACTCCACAACAACTACAGGATGAATGTTTTTCCCTTTGAAATCAGGTTGATGATTTATAAGTGTGCTCTGGATCTAAATCGGTTTCCCAAGTCAGCCTCCGAGGGTTCAAGCATAGTTTCATCTCCAGATATCATGCCTGCATTACCATAAATAAACTTACCAACCTTGGGGCCTTCTCTTAGTGGCTCTAGTATGAAGGGACATACTCAGTTTAACTAGTTATATGTACTATTTTTGCATTCTTAGCCAAGGAGTTTTTACCAAGATATACTATGTTAGTCCTTTTGGAACAAGACACTTTCTAGAACTGTTAAGCTTTCTACCACCAGAAAGCTTTTGTAATTGTACATAGCCCCCCTCTTAGGCCTGCATCTTTTTGTGTGTTTAGCATAACTTTTTTACTTAATTAAATATCTCCCAATTTCTATTAAAAAAAGTACTTTATAATAATATAAATAAAATTTTATATTCATTATACTCTCTCACCTATTCATATATACAAAGGTATATGTAAACATAGATTGAAGGTTCTTAGATGTTACATTATCCTCTCTATTCATTATACTTTCATGTATGATATTACTCTCCATT
>JZKD02S1824528.1:234679-257149 GCA_000966675.3 Picea glauca | reverse complement strand
CAAGGGGTGAGATGGATTGCCCAATGCAATGATGCTAGTATACTCTTGATGAGAATAGAGGATTCCTCAAGAGAATAGTGGTAGCATAACTTTGCTATTGAATTCCTTGAAAAATAAAGTGCACCCATGACCTTTTTATATAGCACCTCTTTGAGGTATTGTGCAACCAACTTATAGTGTGTAAAGAGGCTAATTAGGGCATTTTTATGTCTTTGACCAGCCACCCAGTCGGATTCAATCTAGATTTGAGTGTCAAATCAACTTGAAAGCTGAACTAGAAGTGGGTGGGAGGCCGACCACTCTCATAAATGCGTCGTTCTCACATGTGTGCGGATTTTTGCGACCACAGTCGCGCATCGGGCGCATGTGTGTTTTTTCTGCATTTCTGTTTCGCGCATGTGTGTGCGCACCCTGTGTAGTCATAGCGCACTTTAATTTTGTCACTAGTTGTATAGTTTTTGACCCTTTGGAAATGCTTTTGTGGTAATTTTGGTCCATGGGTGACCTCATAATTGTTTGACGATATTGAATTCTTGTAACAAGCGAGATATACTATAGTGATAACAAGCGAGATATACTATGTTAGTCCATTTGGAGCAAGACACTTTCTAGAACTGTTAAGCTTTCTACCACCAAGAAGCTTTTGTAATTCTACAGAGCCCCCCTCTTAGGCTTGCATCTAGAATTGTTGAAGACTTTGTACTCTTTTTGTGTGTTTAGCATAACTTTTTTACTTAACTAAATATCTCCCAATTTCTATTAAAAAAAGTACTTTATAATAATATAAATAAAATTTTATATTCATTATACTCTCTCACCTATTCATATATACAAAAGGTAAAATGTAAACATAGATTGAATGTTCTTAGATGCTACATTATCCTCTCTATTCATTATACTTTTCATTATACTTTCATGTATGATATTACTCTCCATTCATTAAACTCTCACGTGTTATATCACTTTCTCGTTACATATTTATATGGTACTTCATGATTTTTACCCTATCGTATTCATGTTTTGAATTTTGAATGTGATATATTTATTATATTATATTTAAATTTATTTATTAATAAATACATTTATGATATTATATTCAAAAGCAATTTATATGTTTAAAAATATTTTATTTTATTTTGTAATCAAAACAAAAGTATATAGCTACGTCTAGGTTAGCAACAATTACATTAAGAAAATTAATAGATTGCACAAAAATTACACATATTTTTAATATAATTATTATATACTCTAAATTCTTCTCTAAATACGAGTTTCGAGGATTTTTGTTGGTCAATTGTTTGATAAATTTACCCAAAAGCCTTACAACATGTAAAAACGTTCAAAGATATTTAGAGGTGGAAATTGTCTTGAGCTTTCTACTCGTTAACTGAATGAGGAGAGCTTAATTCTTCAACCTCCATGGGATCAGGATTATGACAAACAATTTCATATTCCCTTAACTATGTTTGCAATGAATTCACAGAACCATGATTATTGGAGAGAGAGAGAGAGAGAGAGAGAGAGAGAGAGAGAGAGAGATTCCAAACACTTAGAGAGAACCATAGAATAGAGTTTGTTACACTCAACTTCTAGTGAAGCTATTCGTTGTTTCTGAAGGAGGAGATTCATTGATCCGGATTATTTTTGGCACGAAATGAGAGCGGAGATAAAATAAAGAAATGTACAGAAATGTATCAATAATATAACAGAGATATATCAAAGATATAACCATAAACACATAGAACAGTAATACACAATTTCTATTAATGAGCGAAATGTACAAAACTGTAGAAATATAGAGTGAAAGACTCGCTAGAATGGTGGTAGCTTATCTCTGAGAAGAGATGTGATGGATACACTCATTCACAAGAAGATGGATGTTACAATGAGGCTCCAAGGCCTTTTTAACATAAAGAAAATCCAAAACCCTAACCCCGGAAGATGAAAAGCCAACAGTTTTGTGGACCCCATTTTGGGTAGTTTTGTGTATCAACTTCCCTGGGGCGTAACTTTGGCATACGATCTCTGTTTGGGGCGCATGATAGCTCGTTGGAAATGTATTGACGAGCAGATTCATTTCACAGGCTCAATAATAGACTTCCTCTACAATTGATGTGCCCTATCATGAAAAAACATTGTTTAGGCCCTCAAAATGGCCCCAGAAGTTTGGGACCTGAAAACTGCTAAAAATAGTAAATTTCCAACAATTTTTTTTGAGCCAGTTGGAATAGTGGGTGGCCACCAATATCCACCTGGGTACAACCCACGTACATACACAGGCTTCTTAAGCATCAGTAGCGTGCATGTGTCAAGAAATTTTTTATTTAAGAAGAGGCAGTCAACCTCTTCCCTGATTGAACTTTTACTTGTTAGGGTTTCTTGATTAAGTACAGTTTCTCTGTTTTTACAGTCGAAGCCTGGGTTGGATGTCAGTTTGCTTATCTTTTTAAAATATTTCTTGTGTTTAATTTCAAAAGGGTTTTGGGCAAGTCTTTGAATTGTTGATCAGTCTGTTTGGTGTCTTTAGTGACTCCCTGCGATCTGCAGTGGGCTAGAGGTCAGTTTTCAGTCTTGCCTTTTTTTTCACTTTTTCCCCTTTCGCTTGCTTTAAAGAAAAAGAAAAAGAATTTATTTCAAGTTTCTTGTTTGAAGCATAAAAAAAAAATAGAAAAATATTTCATTTCTTAGCTTGGTTAAGTAGTTGGGTTAGTTATTGTGTTTGTTAGGAAAAAGAGTTATTTTCTTAAGTTCTTTACTGATTTCTTAGAACATTAATTTGTTCGTAGTCGAGCGAAATTTCGTTTTAGGTTTTCCTTTAAAAGATCTTAGAAAAAGTTAGCTATGAAAAGTTGGTTAAAGAGTTAGTTGCAAATTTTTATTTTCAACTAGAAATAATTTTGCTTTCCGTTTCGTTTATTTCTCCTTCTTCGTCTCCCATACACATCACTAGTTTCACTGCCATTTCCTTGAGTTAAAACAAGCCATTTAAAATAAACGATAATTAAAATCAACTAGACTTTATGTTTGTAGTGTCAATTAACTAGTCTAGGCTAGAGCCTTGAATTAGGTTGGAGAGGAAACTCTTCAAGGCTTATAAACAAACATTGGAGTCAGAGCTAGGGTGTGTAAAAAGTCCAGTAAACGTGAAAGTTATCTGGGACCCCCCCTCTAACACAGGGGATAAACCCGAGGTCACGTGCGGAAAGGTAGTGGAGATAACCCCTCCAAAGACGGACCAAGCGTAGTGGGGAACGCATATTGAGGACTTGTCGTGGGTTACTATCGGTTTAATTTACCTACGGAGCTTTGTGGACCCTGAATCCATTTGAAATCCTCAGTTGTCTTTCAGACCACTTTCTTTTGATACTCTCGGTAGGTTTCAAGCTTGTTACCCTACTCATTGCGGTCCACCCGATTGTCAACTGTACCCACCGGGTGGTTGTTCACAAGATGACAACTTAGTTTCCTTTATTTTAGAGACTTACCCAGGTGAGTATGAGGGTATACCGCAGTACCTAGGATAGATGTCGGGCCACGCTTTGCAGAGTATACCCGGAGGGTTCTTCCGTGTTCGAGTTGCACTTGCACTGGTAAGTTGCTCTAGTGTTGGCTGGCGTAACTATTCTTCCAACTAGATAGTGTTTTGCTTGCTTTATCTTGTAGGAAATTTTCTAGTGAGTGCTTGTTTTCAAACGTTAGTAAAAGCCTTACTGTGTCGTTGATCTTCTCACAAAGTGGAAGATCAAGAGCTTCATTGGTCACGAAGGCTTCAGGGCCTGCCACCGGTTACTTTGGAGCCACCACCGCCACTGTTATGGAAAATATTTGACCAGAAAGGTTCATTTGAAGTGATTAGGTCGCAGGAAACTGTGCCTGAGCCAGCTCCGAGAGGAGAACACTCGAATCCGGAGGAACCAACCATCTATGACCTTGGAGTGGAATCTCTTGGGTTGTATAACCCTTTGATCACTGACTTTTCGGTGCCAATTTTGATACAAGTTGTCCCTCCAAGGGTAACGCATCATGAGCATCAGATAGTCTTGCAAGCAACAATGGAAGCAACTGTTGCTACTTCGTCAAGGATTCCTCACACTCCCTCAAAGGTTGCCACCACAAGGGAAATTCTTCCTCCTAACCCACCTTCGTCGGTCTGGACCACCATGGTCTGGACCACCTCTAGTTTGAGAAACGGTCGGATTCCCTCTATGGTGGCAATCACTGCTCCATTCACACAGAGTGCGACAGGTCCTCCATTTTCATACGGGATGCTAGACTTTGATACGAACTCTATCCTCACCTACTCCACCCTACAGACCATGGGTCTAGGGGCAGGGATCTCAAATGATCCTTTGCAAGGTTCCATGGGGGGCACCTCAACCCCCTATAATATTATCTCGTATGGCAGAGGTCATATACCTCCTTCATCCCCCTCGTTAGGCGGTGATCCCCAACAACCCATCGGACCAAACATGAACTACAGCTTGTTCAGAGCAGGTAGTCTAGGACCTTCTTCCTACACCGTGTCGATGGGTTCAATGTCGTTCTCTTTGTTCGACGTGTTTGGTAATAACGATTTCTCATCAGCTACTGTCTTGTTCGGGGGCAACCCTAGTTTTGGACAACAGAATCCTATGAAGGGTACTATTCCTACACAGGGGGAAAACACAGGAGTCTTCTCCTCACAAGGACTTTGGAATCTGTGGTAGGGAGCAGTTCCCTCATCAGGGATGTCGACCGAGGGTAACCGCTTCCATGGTCAATGGAACCCCAGGCAAGGCTCAGTACCTATTCTCGTCGGATTGGTAGGGGGAATCCCTTTCTAGAATCTTTGGAACACAACACAGGGAGCAATCCCCGCCCGTCCCTCAACGCCCAATTACGGGAATCAGTCATTGATGTCCCAACAAATGCAGTATCTGTATGCTGGCCAAGACCATGGTATTTACCAAAACCCTGGTCATCAGCCTAACTTTTCCTGGCAACTTCATGCCAATCAAACTCCAGGATCCTTTCTTCCCGTACATAGTCAACAGCCCAAACTATCGTTTCTAGCAACATTACATTTGCCAGACTTGTCAAGGTTGTTAAACGACCTAATTTTTCATGATCTGAGTTGGCCTCCCATGCCGACTAAGTTTCCCTCGTACATTCTGAAGTTCGAAGGTAATCCTAGCGAAGATCCTGGTTATCATGTGACAACTTTCCACCTATGGTGCTCGTCGAAATCACTGTGAGACAACTCAGTGCAATTGTGTCTTTTTCAACGCACTCTCATTGGAGGTGCCGCGAAATGGTACATCGAGCTCGATTGCTCAAGATACTCTTACTTTAGCAATTTGATGATGGTTTTTTGGAACCATTTCCAACTACCTGTGAGATACGATGCCGACACCGAATTGCTGACCAACTTTGAGCACACGAAGGTTGATATATCTCGGATCACATCTGAGAATGGCGATGTTGAAAGAGTTTGATAAAAGTACAGGTCCCACTAGCTTTCCTGTTGGAGTGGTTCCTTAAGTCTTTGGTACCTCAATTAGCCAAGGACGTCACAACATCGGGAGTGTTTTCAGAGGAGGATACGATAATGAGATCACAATAGCTTGAATTGATATACTCTCAGTCTAGTTTACTCTGTGAGATTTTTCCAGATGCGCCATGGACCATCCTTGACAAGGAAAGGCACAAGTTTGGACCACATGTCGATGGTATATTTGGTTCAACACAAGCAAATCCCACTGATCAGTTGTCAAATTAATTGCAACAATTGTCGATACAGCTAACAGCGGCCAGCCAGACCTCTGGTTCGATTGCCCCCCTACCCAAATTTCAGAAATACACAGTGTGCATTCGACGAACCCGAAGTCCAACTAGTAGCCTGACGGAAAGAAAAAACAACGAAAAAAGAAGGGTAAGGGGGATAAGAAACCCACCAACAATGTTGGTGGGGGAAACATAGAGAAAATAAAGTCGAAGTATCTTTGTAACCTTTGCACGGAAGAACATTTGACTCACCTGTGCCCTCGACTTGCGGAGGCCCAGAAGTTATTGGCGCAACAGTAGCTTGTTGTGTTAACGAACCCATTTCCACATGGGAAAAATATGACTCAAGCCTCTTAGCGTGCGGATGGGGGAAGTTAGGGACCCCCTCCGTCTTCTAGTAATCCCTTGGCCATGAACGTTTATATTATGAAAGGCGACACATACATAGCAACTAGGGAACATGATTACATAATGCCAGAAACTGCTGAAAAGGGTAAGGAAGTCGTAAACCTGTCTGGTCCTCTCCAGATTGAGAAGAGGATGGGAGAAACAATGAAATGCATCCCGAAAGGGGTGTTCAAGAAATATTCCCATAATCCGAATGCGAGGGTTGCCCATAATTACTCTGTGGTGGAGGCTTTTTCACAAACCCCTTGCACAATGTCTTCTTTGGAGGTCCTCTGGAGCTGCCCTTCGTAGAGAAAGGCTCTGTTATCCACTTTGGGATTTGGTGAAACCTGTAATCCAAGAACGATCAAGCTTGACATGACCAACTTGAAACCTTGTTTCCCTTACCACGTGGTGTTTCAGATAGTAGTGGCTCACCCCATGAAATATTTTACTCTGAATATTTTTCATACGGTGGTTGATGAGTGTGCCTCGATCTACGTGATGTCGTTGGCATGTTGGAAGTCCATTGGCCAATCCGTTTTGTCTCTGTCACCTACTCTGCTTACTTCTTTTGACGGTCATTCTCCCAGACCACATGAAATCATCCCTTCTTTCCCCGTATAGTTAGGAGGGAAGACCGTGTGCATCGAAGTTGAAGTGGTCGATGCACCTCTAGGCTACAACCTTCTATTAGGAAGGAGTTGGACCTATGCTACAGTTTTTTGGCTCTTATTGTTTCCACATGAGGGTCGAATCATAACTGTTGACCAGTTGTCCTTCTTTAGGCCTGACCCTTCATCCGGGGCATCCACGGTCCCGATGATTGATAACCCTCAACCCGACATCGTCAATGTGGGGGTTGGTTTGTGCCCACCTTTGATGGGTACTCTTGATTACCCGCCCCCCTCTGGTGATGTCAAGATGATATCGGCTGTCCCTGACCAGCCTAGGGCTGAAATGTTTCAAGTCTTCTCATTCCATACGAATTAATTTAACGATATGTGGAGTCTTCCTTCCCCATCAGCCTCGATGGAAGGGAAGGGGCATCCTAGCATAGCCATTCCCTTGTCCATGGTATAAGTTCCATACAGTATTGTCCAGCAAGCTTCGACTGACCTCGATCTGACTCCCGTACAGGAGTTAGATCTAGTTATCGAGCCTATTTGGGATCAAGGTTCCCTTGCCACTACCGATTATTTAGACTTGGTATTTCCCTCTGATGAGGCAATATTAGAGGCAATGACTGGTTCCGACAGACCCTGGGATGATCTCCATCACAGATCTTATTTCCTCCCAGAGTTAAGAAGAATAGAGGCATGTGAATTCGTGTTGACTATGACTGGAGATAGGTCTTGTCCTATTAATCCTCTAGCTACACACACAGTTTATGTTGAGGGTAATATGGAAACTATCGCTGAAATGATACCTACTGACATCTCCAGAACCCCTAGCGACATGGAGAATGTCTTCTTCGGAGCGGACTTCTCCCCTGAGAAGATTTGTATCTATACAGATTTATTTAAGGAATTTCATGACTTTTTCGCTTGGTCTTACGAGGAAATGTTAGGCATTGACCAAGAATCGCCGAACATGAGATAATGACTTATCCTAATGCCAAGTCAGTCCGATAGAATCTTTTTCCTGTGAATCCTCGAAAAGCGGAAGCTATTAAGGCTGAATTAGAGAAATTACTCAAATCTAGTTTCATCTACCCCGTTCAGTTGACTCAATGGGTGTCAAATCCTATTTTGATTAACAAAAATAAAGGTACGATTCGCGTGTGTATGGACTTCTGTGATTTGAACAAGGCCTGTTCAAAGGATAATTTCCCCACCCCATTCATTGACCAGATTGTCGATGAATGCGCAGGCTGTGAGGTCTTTTCTTTTATGGATGGTTTTTCTACATACAACTAGATACAGATCAAACTCGAAAACCAGCATAAAAAAAAATTTATTTGTCCGTGGGGCACATTTTCTTATCGTAATATGCCTTTTGGCCTAAAGAATGTTGGAGCCACTTTTCAGCGGGCCATGTATTTCTCTTTCCATGAACTTAGACATATATTTGAGGCTTATCTTGATGATTTAGCATCATGATATCGCAAGAGAGTTGATCATCCTGCGCACCTCCGACTAATCTTTGAGAAATGTTGCTTCTATCGGATTCGCTTGAATCCTAACAAGTGCAATTTCTACGTGACGTTGGGTCATCTTCTAGGTTTCATAGTTTCGACAACAAGGATCATGGGAGATCCTCTAAAGGTTGAGGCAATAGTTCAATTGCCTCCCCCATGCACAGTCCCTCAACTTCAAAGCTTACAGGGAAAAGTGAACTTTCTTAGGCGTTTATTGCAAACTATGCCGAGATCACTAAAGGGTTCATGCGGTTACTGAAAAAGGGAGTCTCGTTTTGTTGGGACAAATCCGCTCAATGCTCTTTCGAAGCATTGAAATGCATCCTCATGTCTACCCCTCTGCTCCGGCCTCCCAATTATAATAAATATTTTTTATTATACTTGGTCGCTGCAGAGGGGTAGACATGAGGGTGCATTTCAATAGAGAGAACCATAGAATAGAGTTTGTTACACTCAACTTCTAGTGAAGCTATTCGTTGTTTCTAAAGGAGGAGATTCATTGATTCGGATTATTTTTGGCACGAAATGAGAGCAGAGATAAAATAAAGAAATGTACAGAGATGTATCAATAATATAACAGAGATATATCAAAGATATAACCATAAACACAAAGAATAGTAATACACAATTTCTATTAATGAGCGAAATGTACAAAACTGTAGAAATATAGAGTTAAAGACTCGCTAGAATGGTGGTAGCTTATCTATGAGAAGAGATGTGATGGATACAGTCATTCGCAAGAAGATGGATGTTACAATGAGGCTCCAAGGCCTTTTTAACATAAATAAAATCCAAAACCCTAAACCCGGAAGATGAAAAGCCAACAGTTTTGTGGACCCCATTTTGGGTAGTTTTGTGTATCAACTTCCTAGGGGCGTAACTTTGGCATACGATCTCTGTTTGGGGCGCATGATAGCTCATTGGAAAGGTATTGACGAGGAGATTCATTTCACGGGATCAATAATAGACTTCATATACAATTGAAGTGCCCTATCATGAAAAAACATTGTTTAGGCCCTCAAAATGGCCCCAGAAGTTTGGGACCTGAAAACTGCTAAAAATAGTACATTTCCAACCATTTTTTTTGAGCCAGTTGGAATAGTGAGTGGCCACTGATATCCACCTGGGTAAAACCCACATACATACGCAGGTTGCTTAAGCATCAGTAGCATGCATGTGTCAAGAATTTTTTTATTTAAGAAGAGGCAGTCAACCTCTTCCCTGATTGAACTTTTACTTCTTAGGGTTTCTTGATTAAGTACAGTTTCTCTATTTTTACAGTTGAAGCCTGGGTTGGATGTCAGTTTGCTTATCTTTTTAAAATATTTCTTGTGTTTAATTTCGAAAGGGTTTTGGGCGAGTCTTTGATTTGTTGATCAACCTGTTTGGTGTCTTTAGTGACTCCCTGCGATCCCCATTGGGCCAGAGGTCATGTTTTAGTCTTGTTTTGTTTTTCACTTTTTCCCCTTTCACTTTCTTTAAAGAAAAAGAAAAATAATTTATTTCAAGTTTCTTGTTTGAAGCATAAAAATAAAAATAAAAATAAATTCATTTCTTAGCTTGGTTAAGTAGTTGGGTTAGTTATTGTGCTTATTAGGAAAAAGAGTTATTTTCTTAAGTTCTTTACTGATTGCTTAGAACATTAATTTGTTTGTAGTCGAGCGAAATCTCGTTTTAGGTTTTCCTTTAAAAGATCTTAGAAAAAGTTAGCTATGAAAAGTTGGTTAAAGAGTTAGTTGCAAATCTTTATTTTCAACTAGAAGTAATTTTTCTTCCAGTTTCATTTATTTCTCCTTCTTCGTCTCCCATACACATCACTAGTTTCACTTCCATTTCCTTGAGTTAAAACAAGCCATTTAAAATAAACACTAATTAAAATCAACTAGACTTTATGTTTGTAGTGTCAATTAACTAGTCTAGGCTAGAGCCTTGAATTAGGTTGGAGAGGAAACTCTTCAAGGCTTATAAACAAACATTGGACTCAGAGCTAGGGAGTGTAAAAATTCCAGTAAACGTGAAAGTTATCCGGGACCCCCCTCTAACACAGGGGATAAACACGAGGTCGTGTGCGGAAAGGTAGTGGAGATAACCCCTCCAAAGATGGACCAAGCATAGTGGGGAACGCATATTGAGGACATGTCGTGGGTTGTTGTCGGTTTAATTTACCTACAGAGCTTCGTGGACCCTAAATCCGTTCGGGATCCTCAGTTGTCTTTTGGACCACTTGCTTTCGATACTCTCGGTAGGTTTAGAGCTTGTTACCCTGCTCATTGCAGTCCACCCGACTATCGACTGTACCCACCTGGTGGTTGTTCGCAAGATGGCAACTTAGTTTCCTTTATTCTAGAGACTTACACAGGTGACTATGAGGGTATACCGCAGTACCTAGGATAGATGTCGGGCCACGCTTTGCAGAGTATACCCAGAGGGTTCTTCCATGTTTGAGTTTCACTTGCACCGATAATTTTCTCTAGTGTTGGCTGGCGTAACTATTCTTCCAACTAGATAGTGTTTTTCTTGCTTTATCTTGTAGGAAATTTTCTAGTGAGTGCTTGTTTTCAAACGTTAGTAAAACCCTTACTGTGTCATTGATATTCTCACAAAGTGGAAGATCACGAGCTTCATTGTTCGCGAAGGCTTCAGGGCCTTCCACCGGTTACTTTGGAGCCACCACCACCACCGTTATGGCGAAGACTTGACTAGCAAGGTTCATTTGAAGCGACCGGTCTACAGGAAACTGTGCCCGAGCCAGCTCTAAGAGGAGAACACTCAAATCTAGAGGAACCAACCATTGAGGAACCAACCATCTATGACCTTGGAGCAGAAGCTCTCGGGCTGTATAACCCTCCAATCACTGAATTTTCGGTGCCACTTTTGATACAAGTTGTCCCTCCAAGGGTAATGCATCACGAGCATCAGACAGTCTTGCAAGCAATGATGGAAGCAACTATTTCTACTTCGTCAGGGAGTCCTCAGACTCCCTCAAAGGCTGCCACTATAGGGGACATTCCACCTCCTAACCCACCTTCATTGGTCTGGACCACCATGGTCTTGACCACTTCTAGTTCGAGCAATGGTCTGATTCTGTCTATGGTGGCAATCACTACTCCATTCACACAGAGTGCGACGGGTCCTTCGTTTTCATACGGGATGCTAGACTTTGATACAAACTCTGTCCTCACCTAATCCACCCTACAAACCATGGGTCTAGGGGCAGGGATCTCAAATGCTCCTTTGCAAAGTTCCATGGGGGGCACCTCAGCCCCCTATAATGTTATCTCATATGGCAGAGGTCATATACCTCCTTCGTCCCCCTTGTTCTCGGGTGCTCCTCAACAACCCATCGGACCAAACATGAACTACTGCTTGTTTGGAGCAGGTAGTCTAGGACCTTCTTCCTACACCGCATTGATGGGTTCAATGTCATTCTCTTTGTTCGACGTGTTTGGTAATAACGATTTCTCATCAGCTACCATCTTGGCCAAGGGAAACCCTGGTTTTGGACAACAGAATCCTGTGAAGGGTACTATTCCTACACAAGGGGAAAACACAGGAGTCTTCTCCTCACAAGGACTCTGGAATCCATGTCAGGGATAAGTTCCCTTGTTAGGGATGTCGACCGGGGGTAACCCCTTCCATGGTCAATGGAACCCCAGGCAAGGCTCAATACCTATTCTCGTCGGATTGGCAGGGGGGAACCCTTTCTAGAATCTTTGGAACACAACGCAGGGAGCAATCCCTGCCCATCCCTCAACATCCAATTATGGGAATCTGTCGTTGATGTCCCAACAAACGCAGTATCCATATGCTGGCAAAGGCCATAGTATTTACCAAAACCCTGGTCAACAACCTAACTTTTCCTGGCAATCTCGTGCTAGTCAAACTCCAGGATCCTTTCTTCCTGTACATAGTCAACAGCCCAAACTACCGTTTTTGGTGACGTTACATTTGCTAGACTTGTCAAGGTTGTTAAACGACCCAATTTTTCATGATCTGAGTTGGCCTCCCATGCCGAATAAGTTGCCCTCGTACATTCTGAAGTTCGAAGGTAAGCCAGGCGAAGATCCAGGTTATCACGTGACCACTTTCCACCTATGGTGCTCGTCGAAATCACTGCGATACGACTCAGTACAGTTGTGTCTTTTTCAACGCACTCTCATTGGAGGTGCCATGAAATGGCACATCGAGCTCGACTGCTCAAGATACTCTTACTTTAGTGATTTGATGATGGTTTTTTTGAACCATTTCCAACTACCTGTGAGATACGATGTCGACACCGAATTTATGACCAACTTTTATCACACGAAGGTTGATCATATCTCGGATCACATCTGAGAATGGCGACATCAGAAGAGTTTGATAAAAGTACAGGTCCCACTTTCTTTCCTGTTGGAGTGGTTCCTTAAGTCTTTGGTACCTCAATTATCCAAGGACGTCGCAACATCGGGAGTGTTTTCAGAGGAGGATACGATAATGAGAGCACAATAGCTTGAACTGATATACTCTCAGTTTGGTTTACTCTATGAGATTTTTCCAGATGCGCCACAGACCATCCTTGACAAGGACAGGCACAAGTTTGGACCACATGTCGATGGTATAGTTGGTTCAGCACAAGAAAATCCCACTAATCAGTTGTCAAATTAATTGCAACAATTGTCGATACAGCTGACAGGCCATCCAGACCTCTAGTTCGGTTGCCCCCCCTACCCAAATGTCGGATGTACGCAGTGTGCATTCAACGAACCTAAAGTCCAACTAGTAGCCTGACGGAAAGAAAAAACAACGAAAAAAGAAGGGTAAGGGGGATAATAAACCCACCAACAATGCTGGTGGGGACAACATAGAGAAAAGAAAGTCAAAGTATCTGTGTAACCTTTGCACGAAAGACCATCTAACTCACTTGTGCCCTCTGCTTGCTGAGGCCCATAAGTTATTGGCGCAGCAGTAGCCTGTTGTGTTAACGAACCCATTTCCACATGGGCAAAATATGACTCAAGCCTCTTAGAGTGCGGATGGGGGAAGTCAGGGACCCCCTCCATCTTCTAGTAATCCCTCAGCCGCAAACGTTTATATTATGAAAGGTGACACTTACATAGAAACTAGGGAACATGATTACATATTGCTAGAAGCTGCTGAAAAGGGTAAGGAAGTCGTAAACCTGTATGGTCCTCTCCAGATTGAGAAGACGATGGGAGAAACAATGAAACGCATCCCGAAAGGAGCATTCAAGAAATCTTCCCATAATCCGAACGCAAGGGCCGCCGAGAATTACTCTGTGGTGGAGGATTTGTCACAAACCCCTTGCATGATGTCTTCTTTGGAGGTCCTCCAGAGCTTCCCTTCACAGAGAAAGGCGTTGTTATCCACTTTGGGATCTATTGAGACCTGTAATCCGGGAACGATCATGCTTGACATGACCGACTTGAAACCTTGTCTCCCTTACCACGTGGTGTTTCAGATAGTAGTGTCTCACCCCACAAAATCTTTTACTCAGAATATTTTTCATACAGTGGTTGATGAGGGTGCCTTGATCTATGTGATGTCGTTGGCATGTTGGAAGTCCATTGGCCAATCCGTTTTGTCTCTGTCACCTATTCTGCTTACTGATTTTGACGGTCACTCTTTCAGACCACATGGAATCATCCCTTCTTTCCTCGTATAGTTAGGAGGGAAGACCGTGTGCGTCGAAGTTGAACTGGTCGATGTGCCTCTCGACTACAACCTTCTATTAGGAAGGAGTTGGACCTATGCAATGCATGCAGTGGTTGCTACAGTTTTTCGGTTCTTATTGTTTCCACATGAGGGTCGAATCATAACCGTTGACCAGCTATCCTTCTCTAGGCCTGACCCTTCATCAGGGGCATCCACGATCCCGATGATTGATTACCCTCAACCTGATGTCATCAATGTGGGGGTTGGTTTGTGCCCACCTTTGATGGGTACTCTTGATTACCCGACCCCCTCTGGTGATGTCAAGATGATATCGATTGTCCTTGACCAGCCTAGGGCTGAAATGTTTCAAGTGTTGTCGTTCTTTACGACTTACTTTAATGATATGTGGACTCTTCCTTCCCCATCAGCCTCGATGGAAGGGACAGGGCATCCTGGCATAGCCATTCCCTTGTCTATGATAGAAGTTGCATACAGTATTGTCTAGCAAGCTTCAACTGACCTTGATCTAACTCTCGCATAGGAGTTAGATCCAGTTATCGAGCCTATTTGGGCTCAAGGTTCCTTTGCCACTACCAATTATTTAGACTTGGTCTTTCCCTCTGATGAGGCGATCTTAGAGGCAATGACTGGTCCGGACAAACCCTGGGATGATCTCCATCACAGATCTTATTTCCTCCCAGAGTTAAGAAGAATAGAGGCATATGAATTCATGTTGACTATGACTGGAGATAGGTCTTTTCCTATTAATCCTCTAGCTACACACATAGTTTATGTTGAGGGTAATATGGAAACTATCGCTGAAATGATACCTATTGACATCTCCAGAACCCCTGGTGTCCTGGAGAATGTCTTCTTTGGAGCAGACTACTCCCCCGAGAATATTCGTATCTATACAGATTTATTTAAGGAATTTCACGACTTTTTTGCCTGGTCTTACAAGGAAATGTCAGGCATTGATCCAAGAATCATCAAACATGAGATAACGACTTATTCTGACGCTAAGTTGGTCTGATAGAAGCTTGGTCCGGTGAATCCTCAGAAATCGGAAGCTATTAAGGCTGAATTATAGAAACTTCTCAAAGCCAGTTTCATCTACCCCATTCAGTTGACTCAATGGGTGTCAAATCCTGTTCCGATCAACAAAAAGAAAGGTACAGTTCGCATGTGTATGGACTTCCATGATTTGAACAAGGCATGTTCAAAGGATAATTTCCCCACCCCATTCATTGACCAGATTGTCGATGAATGCGCGGGCTGTGAGGTCTTTTCTTTCATGGATGGTTTTTTGGGATACAACCAGATACAGATCAAACTCGAAGACCAACATAAAAAAAATAAATTATTTGTCCGTGGGGCACATTTTCTTATCGTAATATGCCTTTTGGCTTGAAGAATTTTGGAGCCACTTTTTAGAGAGCCATGTCTTTCTCTTTCCACAACCTTAGACATATATTCGAGGCTTATCTCGATGATTTAGCATCACGATATCGCAAGAGAGTTGATCATCTCGTGCACCTCTGACTAATCTTTGAGTGATGTCGCTACTATCGGATTCGCTTGAATCCTAACAAGTGCAATTTCTGCGTGACATTGGGTCGTCTTCTAGGTTTCATAGTTTCAACAACAAGGATCATGGGTGATCCTTTGAAGGTTGAGGCAATAGTTCAATTGCCTCCCCCATGCACAGTCCCTCAGCTTCAAATCTTACAGGGAAAAGAGAACTTTCTTCTGCATTTTATCGCAAACTATGCCAAGATCACTAAAGGGTTCATGCGTTTACTGAAAAAGGGAGTCTCGTTTTGTTGGGACGAAGCCACTCAACACTTCTTTGAAGCATTGAAACAAGCCCTCATGTCTACCCCTCTGCTTCGGCCTCCCAATTATAATAAATATTTCTTATTATACTTGGTCACTTCAGAGTCGACCATCAGTATGGTCTTGGTTCAAGAGGACGATCTGCTCGAAGAGCATGTGATTTATTACCTGAGTCGGGGCCTGGTTGGACCAAAACTCAACTACTCCCATGTCGAGAAGCTTGCATTGGCAGCAGTGCATGATGTCCAATGGTTCCATCATTATATTATGTTTCGTAAGACCATTGTCATTGTTGTTGTGAATCTGTTTCAATATGTGTTGACATGACGCAACATCGACGGAGAAAACAGTAGATGGATTGTTATTATTCAAGAATTTGACATGGATTTTGTTTCCGTGAAATCAAAAAAGTCACTGGTCTTTGCGGAACTTATCTCGGAACTTCCGGTCGACTTAGGTGATGTTATGCCCGAAGAATCGCTAATTAAAGGAGATCTTTTTCTGATTTCATCTTCATACCCCTGGTATGGATATATACTAGTTTATATCCAGACTTTGAAGTGCCCCGCCTATTCTTATCGCGATGAGCATCAATGTATATTCCATTAGGCACGAAACTATTTCATACTTGATGACACTTTGTATCGTCAGGGTGTAGATTGCATCCTTTGTCGTTGCCTCATTCACGAAGTAGTGGAACTCGTTCTTAATGACTGCCACACTGGAGCATGTGGTGGTCATTTGTCTGGGTTGGAAACAACCCAAAATATTCCACGAGCTGGGTACTTTTGGCTGAAGTTAATCAAAGATTGCGTTGAATTGGTCAAGAAGTGCCACCCGTTTCAAATCTTCTCTCAAAAGATGAGGGCACACCCCACTCCCATGTTTCCCGTCATTACTGTTGGTCCCTTCACCAAGTGGGGGATTGATTTTACTACATGCCACCCGACTTCATCCAAGGGGCATAGTTATATCATCGTAGCAATAGACTACTTCATAAAGTGGGTCGAAACTATGCCGACATTTAATAATGATGGAGAGACAACAACTCTCTTTATTTTTAACCAAATAATAGCAAGGTTCGACATCCCGAAGGAGATTGTCACTGACCATAGAAATCACTTTCAAAATAAAAAGGTGTTTGATTTAACATCAAATCTTGGGTTGAGGCAAGAGCATTCATCACCCTACTACCCACAAGTGAATGGTCAGGTGGAAGCTGTGAATAAGTCCCTCAAGACTATTCTGCAGCGAACGATCAATTTTTCCAAGTCAAATTGGAATTTGATGTTGTACTTGGCATTATGGGCCTACCGAACGTCTGTAAATACTGCCACTGGTTTCTCACCTTTTCAACTCGTTTATGGGCTGGAAGCAGTCTTGCCAATAAAGTGTCAGATCCCATCTCTAAATTTGGCAGTAGATTTATTTCCATACACTTCACCTCTTGAGGAACGCTTATTATATCTCGAGCAACTTGATGAGAAGTTGTGCTCTAGTCGAATACTCGTTCATTTAATCACTACATAACACAATACATGTGCACCCGGGAGGCCTGATGTAAGGCCGTGGATCCAGTAATCCTCCCAATAAGAAAAACTATCACTTTCAGTGATAGGTTGGTAATATTGTGGATTGGCACCTCAGACCCTACTTTCTCAGTGTCGGCCTCGCAATGCATTTTGATCATCTTGGCGATTTTGTGGGGCCCATGGGGAAATGAACGCAAGTTGATTAGTTCCCCTCTCCTCGAGAGACCAGTCAGAAAGTATATATCCTCAGTCATTGGAGTCAACAACTGCCCCTCAAGCATAAACACCTCAATGTCAGGGTGCCAATAATACACTAAGGCATTTAGCAACCTGGGTTGTGCTCTCATGAGCGAACACTGGTAGAACTTCCATAACCCGCATTGTTTCAATGTGGAAATATCAGCATGGTCCTCATCGACCAAGATGTCAATATCCTCATTCTCACTCTCTCTCCAATGGACATACATCCTGTTACATGACAAGTTCAAGGGGAGAGTTAGCTCTTGCATTTTCATTTTTTTTTATGTTATTGAGGGTGTGTGCGGGTTGTTTTGGACACAGTTGTGTATGCACATGGGTAGATTGTTTTCTTCCTGTCGGCATATGTGGGTTGTCCTTAGAAAACCCGCGTACATGCAAGGCCTCCCTTTTTTAGGAGGGCACATCCCCTAAAAAACCTAAAGAAATACATAATTAAAGTATGGAAATGAAAGAAGGGTTGGTTTGTACTTGGTCCGAGCGAAAGTTTGTTTTTCCCTCTGAAGCTCCTGGAATCAACTCTTTTAGCAAAGGGGTCTTTTTTGCTTTTTGGTTAATTCTCAGTTTGCAATGGTGAAAATGAGTTGTCAGCTTCTATTTATAGACTTTTTTTACCCGTTTTGTCGTTTTTTCCTACTTGAAAATAATTTAGTGTGGTTCTTGATTTTCTCATCAGATGTTACAACGCACTTCACTTTTGGTTTGGAAATGTTTTTGGGAGATAGGTCACTTTTAAAGGTCCTTTGGTAAAAGTTGTTTTTCCAACTTTTTGCATATAAGTTAGGATTCCACCTCCACTTTCTGCATCTCATTGTCTTTTCCACTTTTCCATAGGATAGATCCCACCAAACTACGACACGTAACCATAATTTCTACTTTATAAGTGTCGTAATTAGGTGGTAGAGCCTACCTTTACATGGATGCCCTAGGTAGATCCTTGTTGCATTTTGGTGTCCATGCCGTCGTTAATGAATTTAGGCTCGGGAGTCCTTGTTAGTCCTATCCTGATTACGATATTGAGCCTCATATGTCTGATGTGTCATCGCTCTTGGCCTCACCCTCGGGACTCCCAAAAATGATCATACTTTGTTGACTTTCAAGATCACTTTGAAATCCGAAAGAAACATCCAACGAGACTACATTTATGATTTTCAATCTTGTTTGGATTAACTGATAAAAGTAACCTCTTGGAGTCTTCTTTAATCCCTTTTTAGACTCTCTAAACATGAAAATATTGTCGAGATATCTTGTTGTCCTTCACGCTCGCCAAATTTAAATTTGAAGGCACATCTGTATAACGGTAGTTTACCCATTTTTCGTTCCGGATGGTTAGTTTTAGGAACAAAGGTATACTCTAGGAATTTCGATTCGCTAGAAGAGTATTCTCAGGTATAAGTTTAACCCTTTTTCGGGCCTGAGGGACTAAATTTATGAAAAAGGAACCCCCATGGAGTCCATAGTTAAGCTCTTTTCTCCCTAAAATTGGAAAGATTGTTGAGTGACCTTGTTCCTTCACACTCGCTAAATTGGTCCAAAAGAACATACTATACAGAGTCCATAGTTAAGCTCTTTTCAGACTCCTTAAAATTGAAAAGATTGTCGAGTGATCTTGTTCCTTCACACTCGTTAAATTGGGCCAGAAGAACACACCCTACAGAGTCCATAGTTAAGCTCTTTTCAGACTCCTTAAAATTGAGAAGATTGTCGAGTGATCTTGCCTGTGTCACACTCGTTAAAATGGTTCTGAATAGATGTCTTTTTGGTACTAGTTTATCCCTTTTCGAACCGACTAGACTATTTTCGAAAAAAGGTACCCCAGTGGAGTCTTTTTTTATGTTTTTTCAGACTCTCTAAAACGTGAAAAAAATATCGATCTTACCTTCTCTAGGCTTGTGAAAAATACATTGAAGGGGGTTTTCATCGTGTCCTGCTATCGCATTTTCATCCCTTCATCTTTGGCCTAATTCCATCTCCATGTTGCTCTCAACTGAACCTTTGAAGCATGCCTTATACACAAGCCTTGTAACACTTTGCCTCTATGACCTGACACCTTGAACCATGGAGGAATTTTCCCCGAGTGTCCTTTTCTTGCACATGTCTCATTGCCTTGAGAATTAGCGTGTTCCTTGTGCTTGGAACTAGTATTCTTGTGACACTTGTTCCTCGTTTGTAACGTAGAATTCTTTTATTCTTTTTCAATCTCTTTAAAAAATATTGAAAAAGACAAAAAAATAAAAAATACCCCAAAAAGAGGATGGGAAATATATATTCTTTTGTGGTAGCACGATGAGTCGCCCTTGGACAAAGCACATCCTTTCATTTGTTCGTCAAGATTTGGGATTTAATATGACCTTAGGAAGTTGTTCTCGCTACATAGAGTTGTGTCCTCCTCCATTTGGTTATTCTTCCAAACACATGGAGAGTTTGTGGTGCCTCCTACATCATGAACTTATGTCAATGTCATGCTGTCTAAGTCTGATCATCTTTCGTCGTCTTTTCCAAGGAAATTTTTACCCAGCCTGAGTTGGCCTTTCTGTAGTTTGTCTCTTGCCCTCATGATCGGCCATCCCGAAAGCCCAATCAAGTCTTTCTTCGAAATCAATGAAGTTCTTTGCCTGATCATAGAGATCCTCTTGTATGTTCTTGACGAGCCATCGAAGACCTCTGGGTAGTGAAGTCATACAAACACATTACACTCCTACCTGAGTTTTGAAGATCTTGAATTTGTTGCTCGAGCTCTGAAGGCCTCATCTCCAGCCATTAAGCGTCATTTGCTTCTTGAAGATGGATTATATACATGTATATCTTTGATTTCAAGATGTAGATCCGTTGTGTATTGCTCGTGGTTACACTTTATATAGTTATATGGCATGGATCTGCAGTGTATTTTATTGGCATCCATGATTTATTTCATCCTGAGCATGGGTATGCCCGCCTCGGAGAGACAATTGTTATTTTTGTAGATGGAACCTCTCGAACTCTAGTCTCAGGCTTACTCACTTCGTACATTGGTGAATATTTTCTAATGTATTTCGGCCATTAGATGCTCTTCTGAACTCACACATTAGGGGGCATATGTTATAACCCTAAATTTCTCCATACATGCATACCTGGCATTTTTCCCTCTTACCTGCTAATTTTGTCAAGCCAACACTCAGTTTCTCTTCTTAAAAACTCAATTTTTGAAGATGTATGTGCCCTGCACCATTACTGCACACGTACACATGCCTGTTGCACCACTACATCCCGCGTATGTACACTAGTTGCACCATTACAACCCATGTATACTTGCAAAAGTTGCAAAAATTAAAAAGTTGAAAGGAATTCATTGAGATTACGAGCTATTGGGTAGTTTCCCAACTAATCCACCGCCTATAGCCCGTCACCCAACCGAATAACCATCCTTTTCCCATATAAAAGGAAGTGTTGGGGTCTCATTCCCAAGCCAAGCATAAGAACAGTGAAACTCTTCCCATTTCACATCCCCTCCTTGCCCCAAGCATATGCAGCCTTATTGTGAGAATTGCATCAGAATTCCCATTCTGCCCTTTTTCCTCCATCATAATCCCATTCCTTTTCCCAAGAAGAAGGTTGAGAGGAGAAAGATACGTGGAGGTGCACTTGGAGCTTGGTGAAGAGGAGCCCAGACCAGGTTCGTGGAATAGTCGTCGACCTTGTTGTAAGTAAACATTGTGATATCAATAAAAGAAATATTTTTCCTGTCCCGAAATATGATGTGTCAAATGTTTGCATTTGATTTATGCTTTATTCTAACATCTAACCCATGATTTATATATGATATGCATATTTGTAGTTTCATGTTTATATGTTTGTGATTGTAGGTTAGCCTTGGGAGGAGGCTTGCAGTCAATGGAGCTATCAAGCACGAGAGGATTGACACTGGACGCGGAGTAAAAGGTACAGTTACCTGATCCTTCTTACTTTGTATTTCATATATGAGTTTGGGATACGTTTGGGGTAGTTAGAAAAGTAGGATACTTTTAGATGGTTGTGATTTGCCTACATGTTAAACCCTAGTGTAGTCCATAGAGGGGGTTTTCCCACTCTAGCACCCCCCTTGTACCTTCCACCCCTAAAAGTACTTTTATTTCTAGTCACATCTATATAGGATTTTTTATTAATTTTTTTCTAACCATCTTTTCAATTTAACTTAATCGTAGTTACATAGATTGTAGTGTAAGAGGTGAGTTGTAAATATACATTCCTCACAAAATGACTAACTTATAATTTTTATTATATGGAGACCCATTTTAGACCTCAAAATTCCCCTAATATGAGTGGTTTTTTTAGGTAAATATTATTAGGAGAAAGATATTTTACACAATGAACAAATTAAAATGCATTCTCAAATTGGAATTTTGCAAAAGGATATTTGATATTTAAAGTTAAAATTTTATGATAAGGATGTCTAGGATTTTTAAGTTAAGATAAAAATGTTTTGTTAAAAATGTGCAAGGTTCACTTTCATACATGATCGACTTTATATTGAAATCATTATTATATGTATAGGTTTTTCTAAGACCAATATTGTACATACAGGTTCATAACCCTCTTGGGGAAAGATCTTTACCTCTTGAGTTGTGTATATACCCAACTCTCATGTGTAATTTCTCGTCATTTGATTCATTTAGTTTTTAATAAGATGGTTTCCCAAAGGAACCTATAAAGTGTTTCACTATCTTTTATACATGTGTTGTTTTCTCTCTCTAGAGATATTATTATTGGGTTCTTTCTCTCTCTATGGTTTCACTCCTCTTGGTTTATTTCTCTTCAAGTGTTGTGATGCCCTAGTGCTAGTTCATTTTTTCTCTTTATTGCATAATTAGAGTTTGTGTTGGTTCTAGTTCAATTTTTTCACTATATATTATGAATCTCAACATT
>JZKD02S1824528.1:195532-205685 GCA_000966675.3 Picea glauca | reverse complement strand
ATCTCGTTTTTGGAAAAACCATGGAAAATTAGCCCATGAACAAAATTTAGCCCCTAAAATCATCCCTGCCTATCAATAAGGTGGAACAAACTATCATTGGACATTGACCTCAATTCAACCCCTTTCTCTTTCTTCTTTTTGACCTTTATCCACCCTCCTATAGGTGGCTTGCAACAACCACTTGCATATAATATATGTGTAAAACTATCTCCTTATCAATTTTTGAGCATTCGAATTCATGAGATTTTTTTATTCCTCCTGCTAGAGTTTCAATACAACTATATTCCCATTGTAGTAAACTATGGGATTCATTACTTCTTCTTGAACCTTTGAGTGATCGATTTATATCTTCATTCTTTTTATATGTTTCTTATTTTACTCTGTTTACTATCTCTTGTGAAGTTAAATCTTATTAACTCATGTCATCTTCAACATTTGAAAGTGGTAGCTCATATGACTTCCATCTCTTAGATTTGGAAGGATGTCGCTTTTTTCTCTTTGAATGTGCTTCAACTTGAAGACAAGATTCCTATATATGACATAGTTGATGGTAGATGTGACACCTAACTACATTATTTTCATAATCCAATACTTGAGTCCATTGAACCTTTTTTGTATGAGATACATCCTATATAGAAGACCTTTCCTAAGATAAATCTCCATACATATTCAAATATAATCGAAAATACCCAACCAAGCCCGATAAAAATATGCCTTAGGAATCTATCCAAGGAATTTCCAATATCTCTATGTGTTAAAGGATGCCAATAAGTAAGTGGCAGATAAAACCATAGTGAATAGGTCGAACTTTGGGCACCATGGGGTAATGAAGAGACATTTTATTCCCCAAAATCATGGCCCCTTGTTGAAATTTTGGTATGCTCGCTTAACAATAGACAATGTCACATCATTGTCACCGAACCATAGGCATTCACATATGCCACCCCTGAGCACACTAACCTTTACTTAGATAATTCTAACAAGCCTACTCCAGAACCAACAGATAAACCCTAGTTTTTAATTGTAGCAACAACTCAAGACAAGTAGAGTGCTCCTTCTCCAAGGGTAGTGCACAAGAGAGAGAGTCTCCATATCCATAGAACAAGTACCATACACAACTACAGTAGTTATAGCTACACTACTCTCTCTCTCAAACTTGTGTCATACTTAGCAAGAATATCTCCAAGAATATCATCAAGAAAATCACCAAGAGAGAGATGAAGACCAAGATCTGACCATGTGCCCTTATTCCTGCTTGCAGCTGCAATTGCAGCTCTCCACAATTATTGCACACTAATTGGGTGTACAAATGAGATAAAATGTCCTCTATTTATATTAATCTGTCCAGTGAATTTTCTAGTTGGGTTGACCTAACTTTTTGGTAATTATATTTTATGTTTATCTTTTTCCTTGGAGCCGACTTGTATTTATGGAAGATAATATTATAATATTATTTATTCTTCTAGGCTGACTCGTTTTCTAGGGTTTCCACACATCTGTTTAATGGTTCACTTGCTTCCATAATATTCTATTCTAAGTCATAGGTTACATGTGGAGGTTAATACCTCCCGCAGCTACCAAAAAATCAACACTCCCTTTTAGCTAGGGAGGTATTAAATAATATGTTCTTCATGTAGTGGTCTCAAACACATCCATCCATATCACATGGCATGAGAAAGACTCACATGACCTTGCAGACTAGTCTACAGGTAGCATCGCCATAGCCACGCAGGTTATCATATGATCAAACAGATCATGTAACAAGTATCACCATCATAGTTGCACATTAGCCATCTAGGTGAGAAATACCTCCAACACTATTGGTTGGCCCTCCAGCTAATAACCTCCAATGTTATTGATCAACACTCTAACTGGGAATCATTTCTGATACTAAAGGTCGTCATCTAGTTCATACAGAACTAGTAACTCGTCGGCTCACATAGAATTTGACTCAAAAATTTAACACTCCTTCTTAATGAGGAAAGTATTCATCTTGGCACGATCATCATCACTGCTTCTATGCTTCTACACACCTCGATCATTGTCATGATGTCAATCATAGATCTATATGTCATATGAGGTTTTTCACTTTCGCTGGAGTAGTGTACCAACCTTCATTGGAGTATCATACGAACCTGCATTAGGGTAATATACCAGTCTATGTTGGAGTAGCATACCAACTTGCATTGGAGTAGCATACCATCCTTCATTGGAGTACCAACATGTGTTGGGGTAGCATACTATCCTACGTTGGAGTACCAACCTGCACTGGGGTAGCATACCAGCCTACATTGGAGTACCAACCTACGTTGGGGTAGCATATCGGCATGCATTGGAGTACCAACCTACATTGGGGTAGCATAAAAACCTGCGTTGGGGTAGCATACCAGCCTGCGTTGGAGTACCAACCTGCACTGGGGTAGCATGCTAGTCTGTGTTGGAGTACCAACCTACGCTAAGGTAGCATACCATCCTACGTTGGGTTAACATACCAGCCTGTGTTGGAGTACCAACATGCATTGGGGTAGCATACCATCCTATGTTGGAGTATCAACTTGCGTCAGGATAGCATACCAACCTGTGTTGGAGTACCAATATGCATTGGGGTATCTCCCACTACTGAGGATCTCCTCACTTCCCTCTCTGGGGAACACATCACTTCTCACTACTAGAGAAAAGACATTTGGACCACTCCAATCCTGTCCCTAATAGAGGCTTGGTCAACATATCTGCTACCTATTCGTCGATAGCAATATTCTTGAGCAAGTGTCTCATCATAGTATTCTCCCTCTTGCTGGGAGAATCCTCCAGACACAAATCAGGGTTTGTACATATCTAGGCTATTTATATGCAACATGCTTGATCTTGTAGATCAACTTGGAAGTCACCACTTACTTCCCTTCTAGTCACAGAACCAAGGAAACGATATGTATCTCAGTCCTTCTAACTGGATTCATCCTCAGTCGTTGTAGCAAAGTCTACTGAAGCAAGGGAATCTTCCCATAAGATCTCATATCTCCTCGAAGCCACTGAAGCTTCGATCTAGCCTTCTCAACCCATGGCATCTATCTATCAGTTCTGGAAGACATCTCTCTCTTCCATATGAATATGAAAGTCTTTGAGTCTCTATTCTCCCTCTGAAGCTTGACTCCCTCTGAGTCTATATAATCTTTGGATCCATCTACCCCTCATGATATGGCTCATCAATGTTGCATCCTACAAAGTTTCATGGGACCACGTTGGTCTCTTCCTGGTTACTGCAACGATTCTAGGTAGGCCCTTTTGGCTCTACTAACTCTTCCTGATGATATGAAGAGTGATCAACTGCACTAGAAGGATTTATTCAGTCATCTTTGGAGCCTTCTTCTCCTTACAATCAATCTCCATATGATATACTATGTATATCGCAAAAGTATCCTTCTTCGTCTTATTCTTCTTTGGTACATGGATGTATACGATCGTGTATACAACTTCTTATCTGGATAGTCGGCTCCATGTCTCAAACTAGAGACCATCTAATATGTTGTCTCCTGCAACTGTCACTATAGCTTCCCTCAGAGTTATCACCTATGACCTTCCTGAAACAAGGACAACAAAGGGAATAGTAGACAATAATAATACTCTTATAATAATAAAAACAAGAACAAGAACAATAATCACAGTAGGTTCTTCTAAGAGCTATTGCTTGTGACCTTCCTGGAACAAGAACCAAAATAAAAATACAATAATAAGAAATAGGAAAAACACTCTTCTAGTGTTGTGATCAATCATTCCTCCATGGTAACCTACCCAGAACAAGAAAACAAGAACAAAAAGTATAATAGCATTTTCATAAGAACATATCAATGCCAACGAGAATAAAAAAGGACAATCTCATGGTAATCATAATATTATTACCAAGGTGACATGCCTGGAAGAAAAACAAGAAGTATCTCCTAAAGGAGATGTCAATTCATATTGCAAGCATTTATATCAATAGTACTCACATGTTTCCAAGTATTCATTGTATTTAGCAATAATAGAACCTTTCAAGGATTGTTGTCACAACTAGTAATGTAACAATTATCAAACTCGATATATGCAAATTGGAAACTTATTAATTTAATCAAACCTGGAACCTGGAGTCTTATCTTCAAGAATGAGTGTTGTTTATTTTTTTCCAAGTCTCCTTCACTCAAGATGACAAGTATTCTCTTCAACCTATCCCCTGTATTTAAAACAATATGTTTTCTAGACAGAAATATGAGTTAGAGAATATAGTGCAAATAAACTCTAAAGTCTCAACCTTAATCAATCTAATACTTTGACTCAAGTTAGTTTCTAACTTTAACTTTGAACGTAGATTAGTATGATAATCATAACTTCAATAGATCAAAACAAAACTATATTTTCATAAGGTCACAATAATTCCATAACAACTAGAGGCATATGAAAACAATCAAACCTGGAGTGTGTTGTTCCTCTAAATGTGTTGGATATGAGATCCCTCTGGATCTAAAATTGTTGCTTGGACTAGAGATCTCTTCTCCTGCAATCACACTCAAAATAATGATACAGTTTAAACATATATAAGTACATACCTCCGACAACAGCGACAGGCAGCGGTAGATAATGTCACCATCTGGTAGCAGTGGCAAGCAATGACGAACCCTAAAACTTCAAAGTGATCCAACTTGCAATCTTAAGGTAACTGGAGATGCACTAGGGTAAGTCACAATAGAACAACCAAAGATTAGGCCCAACGTTTCACAAAAAAATTACTGCAATTGGTACTGCAACTAATGATGCAACTGGTACTGCAACTGGTGTTGCAACTGGCACTATAATTGGTGCTGCAACTGGCACTGGAATTAGTGAAGCAACCAGAACTATAATCTATGTTGCAATTGGAACTACAAATGGTGCTACAACTGGCACGAAGAAACTAGCACTGCAAACCTAGGGTTTTTATGAGGAAACCATAATATCTCAACTTCAAAAATTTGCAGATCTGATCCAAGGAAGAGATGCACCCTACTTAGTTGACCTTCTTAGTGAGTTCATTAAGTGCTCAACAATCTTAGAAATGGGGGAAACTGTGGATCTTACTTCCAATGATTAAACTGTTACGAAGGAAACCAACTCTGAAACCATGTTGAAATTTTGGTATGCTCATTTAACCATAGACAATGTCACATCATTGTCACCCAACCATAGGCATTCACATATGCCACCCCCAAGCATAATAACCTTTACTTAGATAATTCCAACAAGCCTACTCCAGAACCAATAGATAAACCCTAGCTGCTAACTGCAACAACAACTCAAGACAAGTAGAGCACTCCTTCTCCAAGGGTAGAGCACAAGAGAGAGAGACACCATATCCATAGAACAAGTACCATACACAACTACAATAGTTGCAGCTGTACTACTATCTCTCTTAATATTGTGCCATACTTAGCAAGAATATCACCAAGAATATCACCAAGACCAAGAGATGACCATGAACCCTTATTCCTCCTTCGAGCTACAGTTGTAGACGCAACTCCAACTCTCCATAAGACTTGCACACTAACTAGGTGTACACCTGAGCTAAAACGTTCTTTATTTATATTAATCTATCCAATGACTTTTATGGCTAGGTCGACCTGACTTTCGGGTAATTATATTTTTTGTTTATCTTTTTCCTGTGGAGTCGACTTGTATTTTTGGAAGATAATATTCTGATATTATTTATTTTGCTAGGTTGACTTGTCTTCTAGGGTTTCCACACCTCTTTTGAATGGTTCACTTGCTTCCGGAATATTCTATTCTAAGTCATAGGTTACACGTGGAGGTTAATACCTTCCACAACTATGAAAACATCAACACCCCTCATATGAGACTCCCTAATAATCACCTTGAAAAAAAAATTATACTACAAAAAAAAAAAACCTTTAGAACATAAATATATCTCACATTTTTTGGTCCAAATGGAGTAAGTCCAGTAATACAGATCTATTGCCTAAGTTCAAAAACCATTAAAATGATATATTATAGTAGCTAACTTATATGAACAAATGTATTCATTGACCAACATATAAGAGATATCCAAACCTAGCACCTCATTAGATTTCTCCACTATATACAAACTTATCATGATAAGGGGTTGAACTGTGTGAGTCAGAGTTTTATATCGAACTGCTTCATTAAAAGTAGTTGGCTTTGAAGAAGAGGGCACCTCTATTCCCACAACCTCCCCATGCAAACACAAAGCTAATATTATCATTGAATCTTTGCATCTATGATAATCAAACATATGGGAAATATCCTCTAGTCGCCTTTCCTTAAAAAATAATATGTCATTGTGAAATTGGAATCCCCTAATTATGCTCTAGCTCGCCCTTATTATCCTCTACATAATTTGTATCCTTAAAGCACAACATAATTGATTTCTCGTAAAGAAACTTGATCATGATTTGAAACCTAATAGAGATTTCAATCCTCTCTCTACATAAATCCACCCTTGAGAAGGTATCAATATATGTTCTATAACCATAGCACCTCATCATGGGAAAGTGTTATTGGAAGACCTTGGATTCCAACTATAGAGCATACACAGTACCTTGCTAGCCCCATTCAACTATCCACTAATGAAAAGTGAACATGTCACTAGTTGAATTTAAACCCAAGTTGGAGGATAACAACTTCTCCTCTCTACCAGTTGTGCTAGACCCAACTGACGTACACGCGCATGCCCATGTAGGGGTTGAATGAAAATATCATATACAACCTTTTCTTGAAATCCCTTAAGCTATCATGAAAGAATAATTCTATACTAATGATCCTACATATTTGAAGAAAATATTGTAAACAATATGAAAATACAAGTTATAATTTTCATGAATATATATATAAGTTCATTTAATATAATTTATATCAATAAAATTCCACAAGTTCCACTTGTGATCACATTACATACCAAGTTTTCACTTAGCAAACCTATGACATAACACATGTGTTCATGGGATATTAAGGAATATCCCTAATTTCACTAGATATTGATAAATACCTCCCAAGATATTTTTGTTGAACCCCCTCCCGATACAGCTTTCCAATAATAATAATAATAATAATAATAATAAACCATTTTTACTAGATATATCTTTCTTTACCCCCCAATACATATAAAACCAATGATACCTTGCATCCCTCCCCCAAATACCTACAATATATTGACTTTATTTTTCTTAATTTTAAACTTCCATGTATGAATGAATGTGATCAAATATTGTTCAACAAGGTGAAGCCCCAGTGCATTATATATACTTAGAGTATATATGAATTCTTAAAATCTCCATCAATTATTGATATTAACTCAATAGTTTGAGTGTTTTCTACAACTACAATTTCATTATCAATAATAGTATCCATATCATTATCCTTGTGTTTAAATATTATGTCTTCTACCTTTGCAAACTTTGCTTCCACTTTTCCAATCAAAAACTTGATAGGAGGATGTGGCTTTTTGGTGAAAGTAAGATCATCCTTAAGCACAATTATGTGTTTGCATTGGGTACTACATCCAATGCATTTATTATTTGATGAATACATTGTATCTAGACCTTATATTTTATCAAACACGTGACTTATTCCTTTCTTGGGACAAAATGCCAATAGTGTGCTTGCAAAAGGTATAAAGAATATATAATTAGATTGTAATTTATAAAAAATTTCTATATTGATAACAAAATTATAATGAAATCAATTTACTTGTACTATTAAATAAATCTAATACCTAATCATTCTCATTTGAAAAAATATCCAAAAGGTGATTAATCAATGCTTGAGGTTTTTTATATGCACTAACACTATCACCATAATGTCATGATCAACATGTTTTAGTTTTCCAACCATTGCATTGAAGTTCAAAATGTGACTAGAATATTTACCATATTCTAGAAGATTTACAATGTCCCACCAATACATATTATATTTTTTCTAGTAACCAACATGTATTATGTATTATTTGAGTGCTATAAGTAAACCATGAACCCTTAGGAGTAATTATATTGGGTTTGTGGTTGAATTGGTTTAATAAATGAGAAAATGTTTAAATAAATATAATGCATAAAAAATTGAAATGAATATCGCAACAAAATTGATCACAAATAGTAATGTAAGAAAATTCATAGAAATGAAATATAATAAGAATGAAGTATAATTGTATCAATAATAATAACAATAATAATATCATACCAGATAAGGTGGTCACATCGAATGTTATTCTTCATTTTTAATGTTGTTATAACCATACTAGTTTCTGATGTATAATGGAAAACAACAAAGCACCACAGTGAAGAAGTTGTGACCTCAATAAACTCTTCCATAACTTTTTTGCATTTTTCAAATATATATGGAAACTCATCATTCATTGCACCCTTACAATCATAGCTAAATGGAATATCTGCAAAGCAATAACTAGATAATATGGCCTTTGGAGCACAATTTTTTCTAATTCCTTCCAATCCCTACATATGATAGAATATGATGCTTATGAAAACCATCATAACCATAATGATTCATATCTTCATCAATTTGAAAGTCCTACAATTCTTTAGTTTTATCACACCAAGATATGGCATTCTTTATTAATATTTGAAATGCTTGTGATACTTTGTTGAACTTCCATAAATGGATTTAAAATTAAATCAATTACCCAATCTAACGCTCACAATCACTATTATATATTATAACAGTTTCAAATGAAATAAATACTTACCTCCTTTAATATCTACATCCTCAATACCTTCATGCTCTTCAAAGAAAAAATGGCATATTTAATGGAAAATCGACATAAATTCCAATTGAAGTTACATCAATTCTCATCTTTATGTATTTATATCCTTTAATGTCTCCATTTTCCCATTTTTAGAAAATGGCATTCATCAAATTCCAAATATCCCCATAATGAAATGTTAATTGAAAAACACGACCTACCTCCCTTAATGCATCACTTTTATATTTTAATCCATGGAAGGTATGGATAGGCATGACAGTTTCTAAACATCATTGCATTCACATCTCATTAGTTATAAATGGTCTATTTCCATTACACTCCTCTTGAAACTCGATGACAGAAACACACTCCTTGGATAAGTGATAGTTGTTTTTTCTATAATCATTAGCCAAGTTATGGTTCCATGCTAATATCCTTGCTCATGAACCAATAATCCAACATAATCCTTAGCCATGCATATTTTAAATTGAGTAGATAGACAATCCCGTGAGAGTTATCTCCTTACCTCCACAGTGTGACAACCTCCTATTACATAGTAGGTATATTTGTTCCAATTTGCATTATTTAAGTGCCCCTTGTTTCTGACTTGTTCATTACCCACCATGACAATATTGGGAAGCATGGTTGCAAAAAGGTTGTTCTTAATTAATGTTTTCAAGTTTTGAATATGGAATTTATGAGTTTATCAATTTTCCAAGTTCAACTTGTATTCATAAGAAGGGTGCACTTAATTCACATCTAAACTAAGTAAATCATCGACTAGGTTTTCACATTCCAACATGTTATGAATTTTGTTTTAATGAGACAGATTAATTCATTAGCTAGCTAAAATCTAGGAGTTGTAAGTTCTACATGAACAATTTCATGATTCACCTTCTTTTTTCTGACCCTCCTTTTTGTTTTGTTGGCTACTTCCTTATCCTTGAATCACATCATCGTTGATCCTTTTTGCAAGTATGCCTCTTATCATTAATTTTTTTTAGTTTTCTTTTCTACTTGTTTCCACATCTTGGATATGATCTAGTGTGCTTTGAAATTCATTTGTTTAGTATTTGTCTGAATTGTGTAATTTTTTTGTCTCCTTCATTTTTAGAGTCTTCCATGTCATCTACATCGTTTGAAAATCCCAATAAATATGCAATAAAATTTATTTTTTTCTTGAATAACAATGTTTTTACCACCCTTGTTAACAGAAACACCATTATTATTCATCAACTTCTCTATGATTAGCACCCCCTTGTTACCTTTCAATGCTATGGAAGAAATTGTTTTTGGAAATCAAATCTCTAACATCATAAATAATTCTATGTGCCTTTCCATTTAACTAAGGAACAAAACCTTAAAACATGTAAATAACATTTTCACTTTAAAATAATGAAAGATTACAAATATTAT
>JZKD02S1824528.1:146153-169046 GCA_000966675.3 Picea glauca | reverse complement strand
ACAAGATGATTCAAAATGAAAATGTCTCCTTGGTATATATAGGAGACTAGGAGGTATAATTACAAATAATGGCCTAAAGCCAACATAATTAAAATGACATTACTAATCTAAATTACAACTAATGGCCTAAATCCAACATAAATAAAATAGCATTACTAATCTAATATGCCCCAATTAAGGGGTAATGAGCCAATATTAGGGCTTAACATCCTCAAAAGGTCTTTTAAAAAAATTGAGAAAAAGCCTTTCAATAGCTAACATCTGTTTTGAAGTTGACATTAGCTGGTGAAAGCCTCAGGTTTCAATGGTTAAAGCATACTCCCCGTAGAAAGCGAGCCAATGAAAGCGCTAACGCGGATTTTTTTCCAATGAATCCAGAAACCCAAAAAGGACACGCCAGACACACGTCATACAATCATCATGGCAAGCTAATGGAAGCAAATTATGATGATACCATTTCATCACGTTTTAGCAGGACATCATGACGGATCGTGCTCATGTATTTCGTGTGACAACAAGAGGAGTGTTTAAGGTGACGAACTCTCAATCATTATTGGAGACAAAGGATAAATTACCAGCCATCCAGTGACATCAAATCACCATTTCTTATTTTGAACTCGCGGTGTTCAAGATTTCTATGATGAGGTTTCATATTTCAATTAACAACACAGGGTCATTTTCACCAGTGCCAACCTTTTCCTCATCAAAAATATTACTGTGTCAATAGTGTGCAAATCAACCGACAATCAAGTCGCAGATGGCAAGGAAGCAAGGAGGGTTACTTTTGATGAAAGAGTTAGATAATTTATCCTTTCTGTAGTCTTATCCAGAGGTGCAAAAGAGATTCTCAGACGTAGGTTGTATGACATATGTGGAAAGGTTACAGGAAGGTTATCACCAGGAAACAACATAAGTCTTTGCAAAGTCATACGATGGAAAGAAAGCTACCGTGGTCTCTCTAGAAATGATAATTGACGAAGTTACCATCGCTTCAGCAACTGGCAAACCCAGAACATGCCAAAGTTGGTTTAAAACAACAGTGAACAAGAACTTGGATTTTAGGGTATACCTCAAGACAGAATTCTGAGGCATAACCTAGAAGAAACGCATCCTTGTTTCTTACCTGGAAGATGAATGACAAGATCTGTTCAAAGGCATTCAATTATACTTAACCTCAGAGGGAAGGTATGACAAGTTAATGTTATATCATTTTAGACTTCTAGATCACTTCACAGGGAAGGTCCTTTTAAATTTGTCTTTCTTTCTTCATAAGAGACTAACCAAAGTGTGTAATAAGATCAGAGCCGAACCTTTAAGCATAAAAAATTCCCTTTGTCATTGTGGCATGATTAAAATGATCATTTTGGAAGAACTGAGACAAAGAGAAAGAACTTGGCAACACTTTCTTTTCTGGGAGGGTTTTGAGACCCAAACTCAACCTATAAATGAAAAGAAGAAAGCAGGAAAGAAACAGTCAACTCCTCATAGAAAATCAAGGAGGAGGAGAGCTCTCCAAAAACCACTAGAGGACACAAATTCTAGCATAAATCCCAAGAAATCTAAAAAGAAACTAGATTTTGAAACAAACTCAGAGCAATCCACAGTGAAAAAGACAAATGTTCTAAATTTTCCATACACAGATTCAAATACAGAACCAGAAAAGGAAGATGAAAGTCCAGCCAACAAAAGTCCAGAGCACTCCATGAAAATTGCACAAGATTATGAATCTTTTACTCCCAAATATGAAGGTGAAACCTCAAGAAATAAGAAGTCAAAGAAATCACAAAAGATTAAGGAACTGAAAGAGGTAATAGCACAACAGGAGGTTCTGGAAAGGGTGATAAAGGAAAGATATAAAGCCTTATCAGAAAATTTTGCAAAGACAAATGCATCTTTTGAGAAGCTAGCACGTGAAAGCATTAAAGACAAAAAGAAGAAGAATAAAATCGCAAAGGATTATAATAGCTTATGGTGGTTAGCTAAGCGCCTGAAGAGGAAAATCAAAAAATTGAAGGAAAAAATTAACACACATCCAGATTTATAGGTGCTAGCCCAGGTTGCTATAAATTTGTAGGGAGAGAAATCAAATGAACACTGATTTTGTTTTTGATGGAATAACAGTTTTGAATATGAAAGGTTTCCTTTTTGACCAAAACAGAGTTTTCACCAGCACATAAGGCGAAATTATAATCAATCAGTTGTTTAAAAGCAGAGCTTTCATCAGCTAATTAGCAAATCCTAAGGTGAAATAGTTGGTGAAACTGCAGAATGAAAATTTTGAAGAGTTGAGCTCGAACAGAGCGATTTTGGAGTGATTTAAAGGGTAAGAGAGTATCAAGAGATTAATCACCAAATCAGGAAATATTCAGTATCAAAGATTCGTGGAGATTTTGGGGGTGAATGTTTAAATGGTCAACTAAAGTTTTGTTCACAGTTGTTGAAAGATTCCTAGCCACTAAATACATGTGTCCTTCCCTCCACGACACATCAAATACATGGAAGTGATGAAGACCAGATGTCAAAGATCAACTAAGAAGACAGTTTGATTCCTAGGAACTAGTTCTTTAATTATCTTATTGTATTCAGTTAGTTTTTGCTTTCTATATTTAGAAATCCAGATCCAGTTTTCCAGGATCTCAGACTTGTCATAAAGGCTATAAATGCCTCTCTTTTTCATATATCATGGTTCAATTTTGGATACATAAGTTGATGATGTTGTAAACAGACTTTTTCATGATAATACAAATCACATTTTTCTCTCTCTATTCATGTCAGATTCTCATTTTCCCTTGTGTACTTTTTATTAAGTTGTTTTAGCTACAAAATGACCGTTATCTCATTGGGTAGGTCATAACTTGATAAATGGTTGCTTGTCATTTTTTATTAAACCCTACACTTGGTATTTGGTTTATAAGCATTGTATTTCCATCCTCTTTAAGCTATCATCTGATCATTAATCCTTTAGAGCACTGGTTCATTTGATTCTCATTTTGACTGTCTGAATACCTCGCTGTAATTGAGTTATCCTATTGATCCATGTATCCAAAAATACAAAAACAAGTTTACCTTAAGTTACCAAGCATCTTTGTCTTGCAACCACAAAGAGTTTCTTGGAGTGATAACAAATTAGCGCCGTTGTCGAGGAACGAGATTGAAACTTAGCTTTCTTGGGATATGACACAGAGCTAATCTTTGATGATAGACAAAGATTAGACATTACATTGGTTGTAATTATCTATCTGGCGACTCCACAAGTTCATCCTGGCTCCAAAGAGGATTAGTACCAGGGCGAATCCATAAGAATCACCTGTCACACCAGTGCCCAACCCAGAACTAATTCTCAGAAGAGGAAGATCATTCCAAGGTTAGACTTCAAAATCAAGCATTGAAAGTAATCCTCTTTTTAGTTCTAAGAAATCTACTACAAAAAACATTGAATCTTCTTCCACTAAGATTGTCAGTGAAAAAGAAACTATAACCATTGTAGAAGAATCAATTATTTCTTATCAACAGGAAAATGTCATTGCTGAAGAAGTGATAGACTCAAATTTTGTTGAAGAGTTATCTAAGAACCTAGGAAGAAATCACATTTCTTCCTCTCTTGAGTCCTTTCATTCACAGAAGGAAGAAGATCATATAAACATTCACACTAGCCTCCTTGCTGTAAAACATCTTCTTCAAGAGCTGTCTGCTAAAGGTGAAGAAAACTTGGCTGAACAAATTGCAAATTTCTATAGAGCCTCATATCAGACTTTTTTCCCATCAGAGAATTCCCCTTCTTTAAAATTAAATTCCCCCAGTGCCAAGGAATCAGAGAAAATACCATCACCTCTCTCACCCATAATCATTATCGCTGCACCTCCTCCTTTGACCAAGATGCAACAAATCCTAGTTGTTAGGTATGCACCACTTATATTGCCAAATCTAGTATCATCCATGCCGACAAGAGACTATCAAAAGTACATGCCCAAATTCACAGGTGAAGGTGATGTGATTGTTGAATAACATATAGAGGCCTTTTATAGTTACAGAGAAAACCTTAACATTGAGGAAGAAGATGTTTGGACCCAATTTTTTGTCCAAATCTTAGATGGCCATGCTAGGAAGTGGTTCAAAGAACTTCCTGCTGGTTCAATAGCTAGCATAGAGAAATTGGATGATATCTTTTTGAAACACTGGGGTGATAGAAGAGATTTTTTGTACTATATTACTGAATTTGGAAATCTAAGGAAAGAAAATGGTGAATCAGTCTCTGATTTCACTAAAAGGTTCAATAGGATGTACAGTAAAATACTAGCTGAGATAAAGCCTTCAGATGCCTCTGCCAAAATCACATATGCCAATTCATTTGATTCAGAATTATGTTTGTTGTTGAGAGAAAGGAGGTCACCTACACTATCTCTGATGCAAGATTCTGCCCTTGAAGTGGAATCAAATATATTGGTTGCTCATAAGTTGAAGGGAAAAACTGATAGAAGAAAGCCTAGAGATGAAGCTTCCTCTTCATCCAATACTAATCCAAAATTATACAAGATGGCAAAAATGTTAGAGTCTTTAACCTCTGAGATATCTAAACTCAAAATTGAAAACAAGCAGCCTATCAAAGGAAGGGGTACTTATGATTATACAAATAGAAACCCCAATCAGAATCCAAACAACTTCAGAAGAAATAATCAGCCAATGCAGATTTTGCAGAGAGAGAGAAATCCTACTGAGGATCAGAGGATAAAAGCTCCTCTTCAAAATGTCGTGATGGACGAAGATGAAGGTGATTATCAGGAAGACGGAGAGGATAATATTCATTGTGTTGGGGATAATACAGGGAAGTCTTATCTGAAACAACATGACTATAAAGAGGCACTAATGATAGAACAAATAGATGAAATTTATGCTGATAATGGTCGTTTTCAAATGGAAGAGAAGAACAGATATAATCTCAGATCTAAGCCGAATATTGCCCAACAGAATGCACCATCTTCTCCTAAGAATATTGTTTCCCCTATCAAGAAAAAGGATCAGATACCAGAGAATCAACAAACAACCTCTTCAAAGGTAAACACACCTACTCCTCTAAAGAAGATTGTTGTCCCTGCCAAGCAACAAATTCAGAAAAATCAAACCCCTAATGACCAACAAAGTGTTTTGAAAGCTCCTTCAAATGAGGTAAAATTTTCTGATAAAACCTCTTATTCTTTTAATTTTGAGGTTGAAATACAGAAAATTAAGATCCCCATCCCTTTGGTTGAGTTAATGAAGAATGAAATATTCAAGAAAGATATCCTCAAAACTCTTGACCCCAAGTTCATATCCGCCTCTGCTGATATTCTTAATATATATGATGACAAGGAAACCATTGTTTTAGGCCAAATGATAGAAGATAGAGATGAAAGTTGTCCACCTTTTTATATCTCTCTGAACATTCATGACAAAACATTACATAACTGTCTGTTAGACTCTGGTGCCTCTCACAACTTAATGCCAAAGGTGGTTATGCATGAGCTTTGATTAGAGATTACCAAGTCTTGTCATGATCTTTTCTCATTTGACTCTCGGAAAGTTAAATGTCTTGGAATGATCAAGGACTTGGTTGTAACTTTGACCCAGGCATCTATGAAAACTATGGTTATGGATGTAGTAGTAGCAGATATCCCGCCTAAATTTGAATGTTTGTTATCAAGATCATGGATGAAGAGTCTAGGGGGAACTCTTCAAATAGATCTCTCATATGCTACTATCCCTATTTTTGGAGTAGTAAACAAAAGACTATACAAGGAGTCACAGCTTGCATATGTCATCAGTGATGAATAAAATCCATCCAACCATCCTATTTACTCAGTTGACACGGGTATGGGGTCTTGCATATTACAAATTGATGATTCATTACCAGATTCATTTTTTCTTAGGAAGCCCATAGTTCAGACCACAGAAGTAGTAGAAGATGACCTTTGGACCATGTTCTTTGATGGCACTTGTACTAAAGAATCAACAGGAGCAGAGGTGGTGTTAATTTCTCCTTCAAAGAAAAATACTCACTTGTCCTTTAAACTTGATTTTAAAGTGAGTAACAACATTGCAGAGTATGAGGCGTTTCTCTTCGGATTAAATGCAACCAAAGAGATGAAGATTCAGAGACTACAGGTATTCAGAGATGCAGACTTAATTATTCAGCAAGTAAACAAATCCTTCCAGGCCAAACATGTTAGGCTGAAAGCCTATAGGGATGAAGTTTTGACAGTGATTCATACTTTTACAGATTTCAAAATTTCATACATGCCCAAAGCAATGAATAAATTGGCTGATTCATTAGCCGTATCAGCCTGTGCTTTTATACCTCCTCTAGCCCCTAAATTGAATTACAAAATCCAAGTAAAGTATAGGCCATCACTCCCTGATAATGTAAAGTTTTGGAAGGTTTTTGAAGATGATGCCAAACTCACCAGATTTCTTGCAGTAATAGATGAGTTTGCAAATTTGAAAATTGATTTGGAAAGTGAACATGATGAAGAAGCTGAGAAGCCAAAGCTCATAAGTAAAATTGGAGCACATGAAATAGTTCAATTGTCCACTAACAGAATCCCTAAAGGATTGGTCCCTTTAGAAAATATTTTTGATAATAATGATGTGGCTGTCAAATTGTAAAAGAAGGAAGAGGACTCAGAGGTCTTTCAGTTTAATGTAGCCAGTGAACAAGATCCTAAATATGTCAACTTAGATTCTCATCTGTCTGAAAAACAAAAGGTTGATTACGGTGAGTTGTTAAAAGAATTTGTTGATATCTTTGCTTGGAAATATGATGACTTAAAGACATTCAACACTAAGATAATTCAACACAAGATTCCTTTAAACAAAGATACAAAACCATTCTGGCAGAAACTTAGATCTTTCAGTCCTATGTTGTTGCCTACCATGGAAAAGGAGATTAAGAAACTATTGGATGCCCGAATTATTATACCTCTCAGATACTCAGATTGGATTGCTAACCTTATACCTGTCAGAAATAAAAATGGAGAGATCAGACTCTGTGTGGATTTCAGAAATTTGAATAAGTGTTCTAGGAAAGACAACTACCCACTGCCCAAGATGGAACACATTTTACAAAAGGTGTCGGGATCAAATGTGATGTCTTTTATTGATGTATTCTCCGGATACAATCAGATTGTTGTCCATCCGGATGACAGAGAAAAGACTGCCTTTACCACTCCATGGGGTAAATTTATGTACAAAAGGATGCCATTCGGATTGATGAACGTGGGAGCAATGTTCCAGAGGGAAATGGACATTGCATTCGTTGGAGAGAAAGACAATTTTTTTTTGATATATCTTGATGACATAATTGTTTTTTCAAGCAGCCATGAACATCATTTGCAACACTTGAGAAAGACATTCTTAAAATGTCGAAGGTATGGCATTTCTCTTAATCCTAAGAAATCTAATTTTGCACGTAAAGAAGGGAAATTGCTTGGACATATTGTTTCAGCTACTGGGGTAAGGATTGACCCAAAAAAAGTAGAAGCCATTCAAAAATTGTCTCTTCCTAGATCAAAAAAGGATATTCAGTCTTTCCTTGGAACTATAAACTTTATCAGGAGGTTTATAGCAAACTTTGCAGAACTTACAAAGCACATTACTTGTATGTTAAGAAAGAATTCTGAAGTAAGATGGACCGAAGAAGCTAAACACTCTTTCAATGCTATCAAAGAAGCCATTGTGACAACCCCTATTTTAATCAGTCCTGACTTTGACAAGGAGTTTTATATCTTTTCATTTGCTTCAAAAGATACAATTGCAGTTGTACTATTGCAGAGAAATGTTGATGATCAGGAGCAGCCAGTCGCCTTCTTCAGTAAAGTCTTGAGAGATGCTGAAGTGAAGTATGAACCGTTGGAGAAACAAGCATATGCACTCATCAAGTCATTAAAAGCCTTCAGAATTTACAATCTTCAAGCCAAGGTAATAGCTTATGTACCTTCAAGCTCGGTTAAAGATGTGCTTATACAACCTGGCATAGATGGAAAAAGGAGTAAGTGGATAGCAAAGTTAATTGAATTTGATGTTGAGATCAAGCCAAAAAAACTTGTGAAAGGTCAAGGCCTTTCCAAGCTCCTTGCAAAAGAAAATTGTAAGTTGCTTGAGATAAATTTGGTGAGTATAAATGCAGAAAATTTTTAGTTTTCAGAGGACAAAGGCAGTGATAAATTGTAGGTTTCTCCTCACCTAGATGACTGAGAATGGTATAGACACATCTTATATTTTCTGTAGACCTTATCAATCCCTTCAGATTTGACAAAAACACAAGGGAGAGCCTTAAATCTCAAAGCCATAAATTTCAGCATTAATGGCAACTTATTATTCTGGAAAAATCCAACAGGGATACTCTTGAGGTGCATAAACCAAGAAGAATTAGCCAGAATCATCACTGAATTTCATAATAGTGAGTGTGGAGGACATCACTATTGGAAGACTATCGCTCACAAAATCCTGAGAGTTGGTTACTATTGGCCATCTTTATTTTCAAATGTGTGTAAATTTGTGAAAACATGTGATAAGTGCCAAAGGTTTGCAGGAAAACAACAGCTAAAATCTCTTCCCCTCAAACCTGTCGTAGTCACAGGTCCTTTCCAGCAATGGGGTATTAACTTCATAGGTGAGATTCACCTACCTTTTAGCAATTAGCATAGATGGATCCGTGTTGCCACTAATTATTTTACCAAATGGATTGAGGCCATTCCTACAAGAAATGCCAATCACACTGTCATCATTAATTTTATGCAAGAAAACATATTGTCCATATTTGGTTTCCCTAAGAGAATAATCATCGATAACGCTGCTTCTTTTAATGATAAACACTTGGTAAAATTATGTGAAGAGATGGGAATTCAGCTAGTACATTCCATTGCTTACTATCCACAAGGAAATGGACTAGCTGAGTCATCAAATAAGAGTTTATTCAGAATCATAAATAAGTTGCTTGAACAAAATATCAAGGGATGGGATTCCAAGTTGAAATTTTCCTTGTGGGATGACAGAGTTACAAATAAAAAGTCAATTGGTACATCCCCCTTCAAGTTAGTTTATGGCACTAAAGCCATATTTCCTGTTAAACTGGCACTGCCAGTTGCAAAGTTTTTACAAGAAGCTGACTCCGAACCAAATGATCTAACTAGGAGGATCCACAACTTGGTAGATTTGTAGCAAGATAGAGAGAAACTCTTGGAAAAGACAGAGTTACACCACAAGAAGATGAAGTAAACCTTTGACGGGAAAGTTAAGGCAGGTACTTTCAAAGCAGGGGAGCTGGTTCTGAAATGGGATGCAGCAAGGTAGGAAAAGGGAAAACATGGCAAATTTGATGCGCTCTAGACAGGTCCATTTGTCATAGCAGCATTTCAGCAGAATAATACCTTTGTCCTCCAAGATATTGCAGGTGAAGAAGTATCAGGTGGCCCTTTCAATGGGTGGTTTCTGAAACCATACTTTTTATGAGGCTTTCCTTAAAGCCTGTTTATCTGTACATATTATTTTCATTTTTTGTTTTTGTTTTGTTTCATCGATAACTCCATGCCCAATGGTACTGAGTAAAATCAGTTTCGAATTCAAGTTGTAATAAAGGCTACTGAGTCAAACTAGGTTCTTGGTGACCTCACAGGGAGGTATCCATCCCAACTGGAGCCAAATGTTATCTCCCAAAATAGATCAGTTAATTTGTTCCATTTTGTAGGTGATAGCATGGTCAACAATAGGATTCTATATAATTTTTAGAATTTAGAAGTGTCAAAACATAGGATTTAAGATTTTATCCTAGAAATAAATTGATCCTCAAAAGGTCTTTTCAAAAAATTGAGAAAAAACCTTTCAACATCGAACGTCTGTTTTGAAGTTGACATTAGCTGGTGAAAGCCTCAAGTTTCAATGGTTAAATCATACTCCGTGTATAAAGCGAGCCGGTGAAAGCGTTAACAAAGATTCTTTTCCAATGACTCCAGAAACCCAAAAAGGACACGCCAGACACACGTCATACAATCATCATGGCAAGCTAATAGAAGCAAATTATGATTATACCGTTTCATCACGTTTTAGCAAGACATCATGACAGACCGTGCTCACATATTTCATGCGAAAACAAGAGGAGGGTTTGAGGTGACGAACTCTCAATCATTATTGGAGATAGAGGATAAAGTACCATCCATCCGGTGACATCAAATCACCATTTCTTATTTTGAACTCGCGGTGTTCAAGATTTCTATGATGAGGTTTCATATTTTAGTTAACAACACAACGTCATTTTCACCAGCGCCAGCCTTTTCCTCATCAAAAAGATTATTGTGTCAACCGTGTGCAAATCAACTGACGATCAAGTCGCAAATGGAGAGGAAGCAAGGACAATTACTTTTGAGGAAAGAGTTAGATAATTTATCCTTTCTGCAGTCTTATCCAGAGGTGCAGAAGCGATTCTCATACACATGTTGTATGAAATATGTGGAAAGGTTACAAGGAGGTTATCACCAGGCAACAACAGAAGTCTTTGCAAAGTCATACGATGGAAAGAAAGCTATCATGGGCTCTCTCAAAATGATAATTGACGAAGTTGCCATCACTTCAGCAACTAGCTTACCCAGAATAGGCCAAAGTTGGTTTAAAACAACAGTGACTAAAAACTTGGATTTTAGGGTATACCTCAAGACAAAATTCTGACGAATAACCTGGAAGAAAAGAATCCCTGTTACTTACCTGGAAGATGAATGGCAATATCTGCTCAAAGGCATTCAATTATACTTAACCTCAAAGGGCAGGTATGACAAGTTAATGTTATATCATTTTAGACTTCTAGATCACTTCACAGGGAAGGTCCTTCTAAATTTGTCTTTCTTTCTTCATAAGAGCCTAACCAAAGTGTGTAATAAGATCAGAGTCGAACCTTTAAGCATAAAAAATTCCCTTTGTCATTATGGCCTGATTAAAATGATCATTTTGGAAGAACTAAGACGAAGAGAAATAACTTGGCAACACTTTCTTTTCTGGGAGGTTTTTGAGACCCAAACTCAACCTATAAATGAAAAGAAGAAAGCAGGCAAGAAGCAGTCAACTCCTCAGAATAGCTCAAGGAGGAGGAGAGCTCTCCCAAAACCACTAGAGGACAAAAATTCTAGAATAAAGCCCAAGAAAGCTAAAAAGAAACTAGATTTTGAAACAAACTCAGAGAAATCCACAGTGAAAAAGACAAATGTTCTAAAGTTGCCATACACAGATTCAGATACAGAATCAGAAAAGGAAGATGAAAGTCTAGCCAACAAAATTCCAGAGCACTCCATGGAAATTGCATAGGATTATGAAGATTTTACTCCCAAAGATGAAGGTGAAACCTCAAGAAATAAGAAGTCAAATAAATCACAAAAGATTAAGTAACTGAAAGAGGTAATAGCACAGCAGGAGGTTCTGGAAAGGGTGATAAAGGCAAGATATAAAGCCTTATCAGAGAATTTTGCAAAGACAAATGCAGTTTTTGAGAAGCTAGCACGTGAAAGAATTAAAGACAAAAAGAAGAAGAAGAAAATCACAAAGGATTATAATAGCTTATGGTGGTTAGCTAAGCGCTTGAAGAGGAAAATAAAAAAATTGAAGGAAAAAATTAACACACATCCAGATTTACAGGTGCTGGCCCAGGTTGCTATAAATTTGCAGGGAGAGCAATCAAATGAACACTGAATTTTTTTTTTGATGGAATAACAGTTTTGAATATGAAAGGTTTCCTTTTTGACCAAAACAGAGCTTTCACCAGCACATAAGGCGAAATTATAATCAATCAGTGGTTTAAAAGAAGAGTTTTCATCAGCTAATTAGCAAATCCTAAGGTGAAATAGATGGTGAAACTGCAGAATGAAAATTTTGAAGAGTTGAGCTCGAACAGAGTGATTTTGGAGTCATTTAAAGGGTAAGAGAGTATCAAGAGATTAATCACCGAATCAGGAAATATTCAGTATCAAAGATTCATGGAGATTTTGGGGGTGAATATTTAAATGGTCAACTAAAGTTTTGTTCATAGTTGTTGAAAGATTCCCAGCCACTGAAAACATGTGTCTTTCCCTCCATGACACATCAGAGACATAGAAGTGGTGAGGACCAGATGTCAAAGATCAACTAAGAAGACAGTTCGATTCCTAGGAACTAGTTCTTTAATTATCCTATTGTATTCAGTTAGTTTTTTCTTTCTATATTTAGAAATCTAGATCCAGTTTTCCAGGATCTCAGACTTGTTGTAAAGGCTATAAATGCCTCTCTTTTTCATATATCATTGTTCGATTTTGGATACAAAAGTTGATGATGTTGTAAACATAATTTTTCATGATAATACAAATCACAGTTTTCTCTCTCTATTCATGTCAGATTCTCATTTTCCCTTCTGTACTTTTTATTAAGTTGTTTTAGCTACAAAATGACTGTTATCTCTTTGGGTAGCTCATAACTTGATAAATAGTTGCTTGTCATTGTTTATTAAACCCTACACTCGGTATTTGGTTTATAAGCATTGTCTTTTCATCCTCTTTAAGCTATCATCTGATCATTAATCCTTGAGAGCACTGGTTCATTTGATTCTCATTTTGACTGTCTGAATACCTCGTTGTAATTGAGTTATCCTATTGATCCATATATACAAAAATACAAAAACAAGTTTACCTTAAGTTACCAAGCATCTTTGTCTTTCAACCACAAAGAGTTTCTTGGAGTGATAACACTACATTACAAAGGAGGAATGAGTGTCACAATTATACTAGTTCCAAGTGCAAGGAACATACTAATGCTCATAGAAAGGAGACATGTGTAGGAAAAGGACACTCGGGGAAAATTCCTCCATGGGTCAAGGTGTCAAGTCACAGAGGAAAAGTGCTACAAGGCTTGCGTATAAGGCATGCTTCAAAGGTTTAGTTGAGAGCATGCGATTAGCAAGACACGATGAAACCCCCTTCAATGCTTTTTTCACGAGCCTAGAGAAGGTAAGCTCAATAGTTTTTTCACATTTAGACAGTCTGAAAAAATGTAAAATAAAACTCCATTGGGGTACCTTTTTCGAAAATAGTCTAGTCGGTTTGAAAAAGGGGTAAACAAGCACCGAAAATGTATATTCAAAACCATTTCAACGAGTGTGACATAGACAAGATCACTCGGGAATATTTTCAATTTTAAGGTCTCTGAAAAGAGCTTGACTATGGGCTCACATCCTTTTTCTAGATTTAGTCTCCTTAGCCCCGAAAAAGTATAAAATTTACTAAGGAGAACTCTCCCAGTGAGACGAATCTCCCGAGGTGTACCTTTTTCCTCCTTAATATACAGGCTGGAAAAAGCGGTAAACTCATGCCAGTATATGTTCTTCTGTACCAATTTAACGAGTGTGAAGGAACAAGGTCACTCGACAATCTTTTCAATTTTAAGGAGTCTGAAAAGAGCATAACTATGGACTCTGTAGGGTATGTTCTTCTGGATCAATTTAACGAGTGTGAAAGAACAAGTTCACTCGGCAATATTTTCAATTTTAGGGAGTCTAGAAAGAGCTTAACTATGGACTCTGTGGGGGTTCCTTTTTCATAAATTTAGTCCCTCGGACCCAAAAAAGGGTTAAACTTATACCTGAGAATACTCTTCTAGCGAACCGAAGTTCCTAAAGTATACCTTTGTTCATAAAATTTACCATCCAGACCAAAAAATGGGTAAACTACCATCGGATAGGCATGCCTTCAAGTTTTAGTTTGGCGAGCATGAAGGACAACAAGATCGCTCGATAATCTTTTCATGTTTAAAGAGTTTGAAAAGGGCTTAAAGAAGACTCCAAGAGGTTACTTTTCTCAAGTAATCCCGATGAGATCACTTGTACCAAGAGGGGGAAGCAAGGGCTCCCATGCCCCCATTCGATAAACCAATGGATAAATTGTCGAGACCATGTCTCGAGAAGGAAAACATGAGTGCACAATTTCCTGCTCAGGAGCAATTGAACATTGAGGATAAAATGCCACATAATTAACCCATGGTGGGGTAGAGTCTACACGAACACTAAGAACATATATAGGGACATCCTGAACTAAAGTTGAATTAGGATGGTGATTATCATATTCCAGCTGGTCAATAGTGACAATACTTCCATTATGAGGGAAATGCATCACCCGAAAGAGCGTAGACACCACAGCGTTCATAGCATATACATAATCACGCCCGAGAAGCATATTAAAAACTAACGGGCCTTACACCACTATAAAATCGACAAGGAAAATATTCCCACCTAATGAGATAGAAAATTGAGGAAGAATCCCCAAATATTCACTAGGACGTCTTTCAAAATCCAACAAATCATGCGAAGCAAACACAAGCTCGGGAGATCCCAAGAATTTCCAAACTGAGGAGGATAAAATACTTGCAGAGGCTCCTTCATCCACAATATATCGATAAATGTTTGTTGAATTAACTTCAACCCATTTTTGAAAAGGTGCGGAAGAAGGAATATGAGGCTCAACAAGGTCATTCCAATCAAAGGAAACCATCCTAGGACTTGGAGGGGGTGTGCTCAAAGTGAGAGGAATTCCCCCTTGTTCTGAAAGTATTGAACTGGAAATGCTAAAAACATAGTCGGTAGACACATCACTCCCTAAGAGAAGAGTGGGATCAGCCGAAGATTGCATCCACGTGACCACTTTGGTAGACTCGACACTCTCCAAGAGAAGAGTGGGATCAGTCAAAGACTGCATCGGCGTGACCACTTTCTCAACGACTGGCTGAATAGGTTGCGAGAAAACATGGTCTACAGGCACGTCACCCCCCAAAAGAGGAGTGGGACCAGTCAAAGACTGTATCGACACGACCACGTCATCAACCAAATATTGAATAGACTGTGAGGAAACCTTAGAAGTATTAGAATTAGAAGAGCTTGCAGACAGGGACCACAATATTTGTACCTCTGAAAGGTCAGGGCATAAATGAGTAAGGCGATCTCCCTTACAAAGCTTACAAGGGAACTTAGGCTTACATCCTATCCGTCTAGGTTTCTCAACAGAATCAATGGCCCCAACATGACTAGCAATGGTTGGTTTCACATTTTCAACATGACTTGCAGAGGTTGGTGATGGGTCGATAACATGACTCACAGAGGCTACAAACCTATTTCCAATATGACTAGCAGTTACTGGAATTTTTCCCCCGGCGTGACTTGCAGAGGCTAGGTGTTGGTCTTCAACATGACTTGCATAGATTGACGACCTATATCCAACATGACTCGCAAAGGTTGGTGATTTCTTCTTCCTATTCTTCCTCTTTCTATTTCATTTAGATTTCCGGTTACTATTAACTATACTTTCACTAGGGAAGGCAGAAGGAGGAGAAGAATTTGTTGACGAAGGAACATCAACATGGTACCCATGACATAAGGTTCTTAACTGAGAAGCGTTAATATCATTCGGGACATTTGGAATGGTTCCCAACCAGACCGGTAGTCCCACATTCAACCCAAGAATGTACAAAGTGGCCATCAAAGGGACACCAACGTTTCCGAAGAAAGGAAAAACACAAGAATCCCCTTGTGAAGGGGTTCCTTGGTTGGTATTGTCAGTAAAATTTTTCATGAATATATTATGCACAGGTTATCCCCTTGCGAGATCGTTCAAGTCCGTAAAAGTCTCACACATTGACTCTGAGGAACCAGTGTTATCAAAACAATGCCTATAAAGAGGCGTCTCCACATTTCTAAGCGGAAGACCAAAAAGTCCTCACGACCAGCGGAGTGGGTGGTATACCACCTTAGGTAAGAGACCCAAAGCAATGACTGACTAACTCACTATGGAAAACTAGGGAGCACAGAGCACACACTATAAAAAATCCTATAAGATAAATCAAGCAAACCACTATCTAGTAGGAATAACAGTTATGCCAGCCAACACTAGAGAAACATACCGGTGCAAGTGCAACTCGAACACGGAAGCACCCTTCGGGTATACTATACAAAGTGTGACTCGACGTATTCCCTAGGTACCGCAGTATACCCCCACAGTCACCCATGTAAGTCCCTAGAAAATGGGAAACTAAGTTTCCATCTCGCAAAAACAGTCACCAGGTAGGTACAGTCGACAGTCAGGTGGACCGCAATGAGTAGGATAACAAGTCTGAAACCCATCGAGGGTATCGAAAGCAAGTGGTCGAGAAGACAACAGAGGATATTGAATAGATTCAAGGTCCACGAAGCTCCGTAGGCAAATGCAGTCGGTATTATTCCCACGACAGATGCTCAATATGTGTTCCCCACTACGCTTGGTCCATCTTTGGAGGGGTTATCTCCGCTACCTTTCCTCATGCGACCTCATATTTAGCCCCTGTGTTAGAGGGGATCCTAGATAACTTTCACGTCACTAAAATTTAACACTCCCTAACGCAAACTCCAATGTTTGTTTAACGGCCTTGAAGAGTTTCCTCTCCAACCTAATTCAAGGCCCTAACCCTAAACTAGTTGATTGACCCTACAAACATAAAATTCTAGTTAATTTTAGGTTTAGCGTTCGTTTTGATGGCTTGATTTACATAAAGGGTGTGATAGTGCAATTGATGTTGTTAAGACTCTTGTGAAAAATGAAAATTATAACTAGCAAAGAAGGATTATCTTTTTTATTTTTCTTTTTGAAATGCTTTCAAGATGAGAAGAAAACAAAACACTATGGTAATTTTTTTTCTTCTTTTTTTTTAAATGCTTCAAACAAGAAACTTGAAATAAATTCTTTTTCTTTTTCTTTAAAGCAAGCGAAAGGGGAAAAAGTGAAAAGCAAGACAAGACTGAAAATTGACCTCTGGTCCACTGTGGATTGCAGGGAGCCACTAAAGACACCAAACATGTTGATCAACAACTCAAAGACTCGTCTAAAACCCTTTCGAAGTAAACACAAGAATTTTTTTAAAAAAATAAGAAAACTAACATCAAACCCATGCTTCAACTGTAAAAAATAGAGACACTGTACTTAAACAAGAAACCCTGATAAGTAAAACTTCAATCAAGGAAGAGGTTGATTGCCTCTTCTTAAAGAAAAAATTTATTGGCACGGGCACGCTACTGATGCTTAAGAAACTTGTGTATGTACGTGGGATATCTATAAAGCAGGGTGCATATGTACCTGTGTTGTACCACAGCAGGCCGCGTACACCTCTGTAACTTCTCAAAAAATAAAACAAACAAACTAACTGACATGGAAAGGAGAACTAGTATGGCACCAAAAGGTGACCAGAATCCCTTAAAAGACTCAGCAGACTCATGGAAACTCAAAAGGTAATAAAACCAATCAAACACCCAAAAAATCCCCTAAAACCCTAGAGGCTTCCCCAGTACGGTCGCCAGTTCTGCTATAGTGGGAAAACCCCCCTATGGACTACACTAGGGTTCAACATGTAAGCAGATCACAACCGTCTAAAAGTCTCCTACTTTTCTAACTACCCCAAACACACCCCAGATTCATACATGAAAGACAAAGTAAGAAGGATCAGGTAATTGTACCTTCTACTTTGCGTCTGGTGTCAATCATCTCGCACTTGATAGCTCTGCTGACTACAAGCCTCCTCCCAAGGCTAGCTTGCATTCACAAATAGATAAACAGGAAACTACAAACATGCATCTCATATATGAATCATGGGTTAGATGTTAGAATAAAGAATAAACCAAATGTGAACATTTGACACATCATATTTTGGGACTGGAAAAGTATTTCTTTTATTGATATCACAATGTTTACTTACAACAAGGTTGGCGATTGCTCCATGAGCTTGGTTCAGGATCCTCTTCATCGAGCTCCAAGTGCACCTCCACGTATCTTTCTCCTCTCAAACTTCTTCTAGGGAAATGGAATAGGCTTATGATGGAGAAAAAAGGGCAAAATGGGAAATTTTGAGGCAAATCTCACAAGGTGGTTGCAATTTCTTAGGGCAAGGAGGGGATGTGAAACGGGCAGAGTTTCATTGTTCTTATGCTTGGCTTGGGAATGAGACCCCAACACCTCCTTTTATATGACAAAAAGATGGTTATTCGGTTGGGTGATGGGCTATAGGTGGTGGATTAGTTGGGAAACTACCAAATAGCCCGTAATCTCAACAAATTCCTTGCAAATTTTTAATTTTTGCAACTTTTGCAAGTATATGCAGGTTGTAATGGTGTAGCTAGCGTACGTATGTGGGTTGTAGTGGTGCAGTAGGCATGTGTACGTGGGCAATAATGGTGTAGGGCCCGTACATCTTCAAAAAATGAGTTTTTAAGAAGAGCTACTCAATGATGGCTTGGCAAAGATAGCAAGTAAGAGGGCCAAATGCCAGGTATGCATGTATGGAGAAATTTAGGGTTATAACAAAGAGATAGTGGATGATTTGGTCCTTGAAGTAGATATCTTTGAAAAACTTGATTTTGTTGAAGTCACTATCTCAAATATTGAACAAGAGCAACATGTTGTTAACAAACAATTTGATGATGAATACTTTGTGGATAGAGAGAATCTTGAAACAAAACATTCTAAATGTCAAGAGTCAAAGGTTTTTTATGGACAACCCATTTTTGATGAATATACCAGTGATGGTGATGAACATAATTTTTCTATGTTTTGTTTGGAACCTCTTAGCACAATTCATGTATATGATGATTGTGAGTCTAATCCTTGGGAATGATATGGAAGTGTTGAAGGGGAATTACATATGCATCTAATCTCTTATCCATCACCAAAAAATGAGCAGCCCTGTTTTGATAAAAACCATGTGTATGAGCAACAAACTATTCTTATAGTACATGCAAAAATGATTAGCAGTCAGCCCACAGGTGGTTCTGAAGATGAAGAGAAACAATTCAACCAACAAATGCCTTTGTCTGTCATTCAATCACATGTGCTTGCAGAGGAGATCAAACAACCTGTGGGAAAATTTGAAGCAGAGATGGTAACCTTTTATCAGTTAAGTATGCCTTGCCATTAGTTTCATGACCCCGTCAATGAATACATGGAGTTGCACTTTTCAAATGCTTTGGAGCCTGCAAATTTTATCATTTTTTCAACATTTGGAGGTTATATTGGTGATCCTAAGAATGTATTTAGTTAGTTGTCACACTTTTCTTTCTTATTATGGATCATTTGTAGTGAAGAGAAGAATTATGTTACCAAACTGTTTGAGTGGCTATGGTGGAAGTTTGTTTTCACCTGAGCAAATTGTAAAAGTCAGTTAGAGTAGGGTCATGTATATAAATAAGCTCGTGTTCAAGAATTTCAGTTTTCATCTTGTTTTTAGTATTTGAATAAGACTCCACTAGCCCAATGGATAAGGCACTGGAACTACATGTTCTTGGATCCTCACAGGGAGGTCTCCATCCCTTGTGGAGCCAAATGTTAACACATAAGATTAGTCATGTAAAGGAGGATTTATGGTTTTCAAAGCCTACATTTAACCATTTCTCCAGGGATTATGTCATACCATCAACTAACAGCCTCCTCGAAGTGTGCAAGCTATATTTGAGTTGGTGTTGCGAACTAGTTAAGGAAAATGGTTGTAGGTTGGATAGGTTGCAAGAATCCTGGTGCAAATTCAAATTACCAGCATCGACCTCATAGCCATCAGGTACTCCATGATATTTTGTGTCTTGTTTGGAGGTCAGGAAAGGGTTTCGCTACTTGATTTTCCTTTGGCGTTGCGAACTGGCACAGGTACTGCAAACTAAGACAGGCGCTGCGAAATTTCCTATAGCAACTGCTTTTACAAATTTGATCATAAATCCAAAACGGTGATATGTGTTTCTCTAAAAAAAAATGTGTAGGAAGATGATATCCTTGTTGACTCGCTAACCAAATTTCATCCTGACTCGATTTGGCATTTGAGAGAAACAATTAAAACACCATTTCACTGCGAAATGTGTTGCAAACTCTCTGTTTTGCATAGTTGTTGGAAATCCGCCTTGTTGGGAGGTTTCCACCTGTCAAGGAGGGCTCGAATGAATTCTCATGGATCAATTAGATTTCAAGGGACACCTGCATCTAAGTTTTATCTCCATTAAAGACCTCATGCAGTGAGTTGGAAACAATTTATTAATGACTTCCAACAATTTTCTGAAAATTAGCAGTTTGTTGGATTTTTGTCTCTTTGACTATTGCCACCTATCTCTAAGGCCTAAAATCCAATGAAATAGATGAGATTCTACATCCTATGTATATTTAGATGTTATTTTCTATTTAATGAAGGAGGGATCTCTTGGAGAAGGGTTGGATTCATGATCCAAGAGAGGAGAGAGATAGAGGAGCAGTTCAGTTGCTTATTTGTAAGCCTGGGGGCGTGTGTTGTAGGTATTTCTGCCATTAGAGATTCATGAAAGTTGTGATACCATACTATTTTTCTCTTATTTCTATTATTTCTTATCATCTTGCTTGAGTAATATTTATAGATTTTGAAGATAAAAAGTTTCCTTTGGTTAATGGATTAATGCGCTGTAAAGGATTTGTGGTAATTGCTTGTTAATCATAGATTATTGTTCAAATACTCTTTAATATATGTTACAGAAAGGATATCTATTATGTGGATATTCTTTTTTTTGTTTACCTTCTATTATTCAACCCATCTTTCCATAAGCCTTTTGTCTGGTAGGCAGGCTAATTGTGTGTGATCTGCGGGATGTTTGTGTGACTCCATTGCCCAATGGTGTAGCCTACTGATCTGCAGTTTGTTTCCCTCTCCCTTTATTTCTCAATCTTTCTGATCCACTTATTCAAACCAAAACTTATCTTTTACATTTTGATGGGTGTTGAGCTTACACTTTAGCAGTCAAAGTGTGACTTTCAGTGCTAACATAGAGTAAATTTAACATTTTTTACCAGCGAAAGTAAGGATTCCTGGTCCATCTGAGAGACCTTTGAAACATTATCTCCATACAACCCAAGGCCTCCTTCCACCCCCATAGTGGTAGGATTAAATGAGCATGAATGGGATTGAAGGTAATATTTTGGATTTGGGGAGGAGGAGGGAGCTTCTTGAGTCTAGGAAAGAATGGGGGGATCTGAAGGTTGACCCATAGGAGATGAAGAGTCTACAAGGGGTCCATACGTTAAAGGACTTGAGAGGGGAATCGAGGGATTTGGTTGGTGGTTTGGTGGACTAGAGAGACTTAAAAGAAAAAAAATCCCAGGGTCCTTCTCTAGATTCGACGATTTTTCCTTAAAGGAATTGAAGCTCAGTCCCAAATCAACTGGAATATTTAAAGGAGGGGAGGAAGGGATTGACTTACCCAAAAGTGGAACTGACAGGGGTGAAGTTTGAATGTATGGCATGTTACTAGTGGTTGTTGGGATCCTGGGATCAGATTCCAAGTCCTTTTTTATTGGTTGTGGAGCCTGATTATCTTCCTGATTCAGAGGTCTTTGTTTTCAGCCATGTTTATACCCCATGAAGACTTTACACCTTGGAAGATTGTACACCCCTCCATGCGGGGGAGTGAAGGGGGGGGAGTTACAGTGGGTGTGTTGTAGGTTGTATCCCTTCATTTGCTGAATAATAATAAAGGAAAGACCTGGCAATTTCTCTGGTGGACATAACCCACACTAGGTGAACCACGTATATTTGTGTCTCTATTGTATTTTGTATCTTCTGTGCTTTATTTTCACAGTTGTTTTATTTTATTTCTCCGTGATTTTGTTTTTCTAACAACTGGTATCAGAGCGAAAGGTAACTCGCAGGAAAAGAGGGTTCCTGGTTCAAGTGGGAGCAATGGGGGAAGATGGAAAGTTTAGGGTCGATAAATTTAACAACCAAAACTACCAGTTATGGAAGATGCATATGGAAGATTATTTATATAAGAAAGATATATTCCTACTATTGGGTGGAATAGCAAAGAATTCGACGACCATGAAGGATGAAGAATGGGAGGTTCTTGATAAAAAGGCACTAGGAACAATATGACTCCATGATTGTCCTGATCATCATGATTGTCTGACACTAGAGGTGATGGTTTTCATATGTTCATCATGATTGTTTGACACTGGATCATATGAAATTTCATATGATTGTCGTGTTCATATGAAATTCCATATGATCCATCTTTGAAGATGGACATTTGAAGTTGGAAAAGATACACACTAGCCAGAATCCTGCAGACATGTTAACAAAGGGAGTAACCAGGGAGAAACTAAGTTACTGCTCATTTTCAATTGGTCTTCAAGCTTGAATATGAAGATGAGAAATTTTCTAGGTCCAAGAAGGATCATAGTCCAACAAATACAACAACGGTGGATTTGTTGTTGGACACACCAACTACACTGAGAGGGGGGGTGAATAGTGTATGGCTCTTTTTCCCCAAAAATCCTTAGTTAACAATCACCATTAACTCATTAATCATTGCTATTATTTATAACCAGTTAAATGTCAACACATATTAGCAACATATATCAGCAATATATCATCAACAAGTCATCACCACAAAGAACACAAAGAACACAAGATGTATGTACAATTTTCTTTTTATTACAGACTACAATCCTTAGGGTTTTTCAGCAACAACTGAATAGAGTACAACTCTACAAGAGAACCAGCTCTATAATGCAAGACTCAGCTTACACCCTCAGCACCAACTGAGATGAGGCAACAATCCTCAACATATATCAATCTGTACCATAAATAAGTGCATCAACCATGCACCAACCTGTGTCAAACAACCTGTAATCAACCTTTACCATAAACAAGTGCATTCAACCATGTACCAAGTGTATACAAATCATGTGTCAACTACTCATCAACAATGAATCATCAATATGTATCAACATCATCAACTATACACCTCATGTATGGGCCAACTCATCAACTGCTTGTCTCAACCATGACTAGTTTTGGATTAGTCAACAACCCTAACTTGAAATAATCATAACTTTGTAC
>JZKD02S1824528.1:122823-139432 GCA_000966675.3 Picea glauca | reverse complement strand
GCCCTCAAGGGCCATGCTCAAGTCAATCTGCTCTCGTACTCCATGTCTAGGACCATGTGGGCCTCGAGACATGATCTCCTAGTTATCCCTAGATATCGGGGATAACAATACCAATCATATAACATTAAATGCATACTTACATTTTTGCCATATCATTGTTATATTGAAAATACCTATAAGTTACCAAAACAAAAATGAAATAAGAAGGTTTTGTATGATTAGCTATTTTAATCTTATCATTTAATTTGTAACACTTTAATATAAAATTTATAATAATTCACTAAACTCCGCATTTTTTTAATATGTTTCATAATATTTTTTTATCATTATGATTATTATCTTCTATCATTATAATTGTCATTGTTTTAATATCCAAAAATTTCCAAGCTTTTTAATATACTTCCAAAGAAAATACAAATTATAATATTAAAAATAAACAAAATAAGTCCAAATTAAAAGTAATAATCTAGTTATTATAAAACATAAAACATTGTTAAATTACTTTTATTTATAAAAAACCAAAGTTATTTTCTTAAATTGTCAAATTCACGTGCAATGATATGTATGTGCAATGATATTTACATAGTTTAAATTATTTAAAATCATCACTTACTTGATTCATGAAATACAATATTACATATCTTTCTCTATACAACTTCACCAACAAGCCATAGTCAATCCAATGCTCAAATTTATTGAATTGGATATCATGCCAAGGTTTATAAAGAAGAATAACTCCTCCGAGTAGAGCTTAGTCTGCACCATAACAAACACACGTTCACATGATTTAGTTTTTCAACTTCACTATACTTCGTAATGACATGATGTGATAGTGAATATCCACCTATGTCTTATAAGAAGTTAAGAGTGTACATCTAACAATATTAAAAATTATGAAATATCAATTAGTGCAACTTTGGCACACCACGAAATCAAACATTTGAATTTAAGGTCAAATTCGGACACAAAACTTTAATTTTGATAATTGTTGTCAAACAATTTTCTTCATTACTTGTGATTGTATTGGGTTATAAAACATTTTTAATTTGTGGTTAACTCTAAAATCTAATAAAAATATATCTGAATACATCAATTTTTTTCTTCATTATTTGTGATTTGTGATTTTTTTTATGTGTAGTTCATTGGAAAATCTAATAAAAATACATTGAAATACAATAAAATTTCAAATCTTCATAGTGTCAATTCTCACACTTCTATTGATTATTGGAGTGTTTTATGAGTAGAAACTTCAAAGCTTAATAGATGTTCAATGATATAAATTTAAGTGCTAGTTACTTTTGAGTGAAATAAGAAAACAACTTAGGAGCATAAGAATAATGGTGGGTTGGGTGTGAATACATTGTAGTTATATAATTAATGTTATGATTATCAAGCAATTTACTAAAGGGGTATTTAATCAAAATTGATTATTTCAAACAATTCTCTTTATTATGAATAAAAGGGTATTAAAAGGGTTCATTTCCTTATTATTGATTTTTTATTATATTTTTTCTTGCAATTTTATTTAGAAAATGAATAATCTACTCACCTATTTGATGGTAGGTTTTCCTCTCGTTTATCAACTTGTTTCTCATTATAATTTTGTTGTCATATGGATGATTCTTGATGCATATTTATCAATGGTGTTTAAGCTTATGCGATAAGTGCCTTTATGGTTATTTAATTTCTATTCAAGTGTTTGAGTGATCTGTAAACTACCGTGGATATTCCACTGGAACAGTTCGTCACAACAGATCTTAAACTATTATGAAATCTTAGATTTTTGCAGTTTATCTCCTTAGATCCAATATTAGTTGATTACTAGCTTTGCTTGAATTTAAGAAATAACTAAAATATAAAAATGAAAAAACAAGAACAAAATACACACCATCCACACAAATGAACACGAGATTTGACCTAGGAAACCCAATAAGGGAGAAAACCCAGCTAGAAGGTGAGGCCTATGCTCTACTATCTTTGCTTTAATTATAAAATGCACATACAAATGAATGGGAACTCACTATGGAGTTACCTTTTGACACTTTGGCCTAAACAACTACTAAAGAATCCTCATCCTCCTTCATTATGCTCACAAAATACTACTCTCAGATGTTTTGCTCGAATATGGAACAAGATGCAATGCAAAAGAATAGAACCCCTTCTCTTTCTAGTGGTCTGGTATTTAACATAGCCTGATAGCCATCTAGGGGTAGGGTTTTGACTTCCTCAATCCTCAATTGTGATAAGGTTTTGGACCTTCAAAAATCTTCTTGAAAGTCCACATGTGGTTATCCACATCTGCGTGAATAGCATGGGTTGATGTGGCATCCTCTTATACCTTGGTGGTCAACACGGTAGGTCAACTTGTGGGAGGCATAAATTTTTCATATGAACTTTGATTGATGTGATTTGTGCATCATTAGAAAGTTCCCTAAGTGTGGATCAACGTCAAAAGGTCCTAGCTAAAGTTGGGAAAGTTTTGACCCCCCAAAAATGTTGTTTGATGCTTCAAAATAGCTTTGGAAGGTTTAGAACCCCAATTTTCCAAACTAGGACCTGCTGTTAAAATGACCCTGTCAGATGATTCCTCTAATTCTTTCCACTTTGAAAGCATCAAGATAGATGACAAATAATATAATGATCCAATCCAGATCATACCTCCCCATTTAGGGAGGCTTTTGGTCCCCAAAAGATTTATTGAATGAGGTGAGGAAATTTTTCCTCCACCTCTCTAGAGTACCATTTTTCTTTGCCTGGAAATTGACCTTTCAACGCAATCCGACAAAGGTCATGTTGCCCCTGTCTTTTAGTTCTGGACTTCTTCTACAAAACTATGTCTTCAACCAACTCTTCATGGGCATCTAGTGTTAAGTCCTATGTGCTAGGTAGGACCTGCTCCTCCTCCAGTTCCAACATGGAAGGGTCATAGAGTTTGAGATTCTCCACATTCACTACTAAGTAAATGCACATGTATGGGGGAAGATTCAGTTAGTAGAAATTATTTACCACCCTCTCCAATATCTTGAAAGGACCATACCATAGAGCCTTGATATTCTTACTAGGACATTGTAGTATTTCCTTGTTCAGTTGTAATCAAATCATATCTCCCACTTTGAATGACTTCTCGGTTTTGTATTGATCATGTATGACCTTATACTTTTCCTATGACTTTTTCAACGTCTCCTGTACTTGCAAATGGATCTGCCTAATCTTCTCAAAAAAAAAAAAATCTACTCTCAATGCATCACCTGTGAGGTCCTCCCTCACTCCTTGTTGTCCATATATAACATCCAAGGGTGAAGGTGGAAAATATCCATAGAAAGTTTCAAAAGGTGACTTACCAGTGGAAGTGTGAATTGATATATCATTAGAGTGTTGTATATAGATCAAATTTTCATCGAAGGTCTTTGGATGCTTCTGATTGTAACACATTAAACATTGCACCAAAGTCATGTTGACTACTTCTTTCTTCCCATTGACCTGTGGATGGAATGTTATAGATATCTTCAACTTAGTGTCCATCTTCTCCCACAATGTAGTCCAAAATGCATTGAGAAATCTGGTATCCCTATCTGAGATGATTCTCCTTGTTATCCCAAATTGCACCCATAACTCTTCAAAGAACTTGCTTGATGCTTCTTGTCCTTTGATGGTCCTTTTACAAGGCATGAGAATGCACATCTTGTTGAACTTGTCAACTACCACAAATAGATAATCATGTCCCTTCCTGGTTGTTGGTAAACCTCCCACAAAATCCATGGAAATGCTTTCCCAAGGTCGAGTGGGTACATGTAAAGGATGGTATAGACCTTGCTTCATGTTACTAGGCTTGTTGGTACAATAGAGTATGCATCTTGTAATAAACTGTGTTACATCTTCTTGCATTCTGAGCTAGTACAACAGAGTATGCATCTTGTAATATACTGTGTTACATCTTCTTGGTCCAGATTTTGATCAACACATACCTATGTAAGTTATCAATTGTCTTCCCAATACTAAAATGTCCCACAACCGTGGAGGTGTGAGCCTCTCTGATAATATGTAATCTTTCACCTTTAGGAACACATAGATTGTCTAGCTTATGGAGTAACTCATTCTTGAGATAATAGTTAGTCTTACCATCAACATATTCTATATAAATTTGGCCATGTAATTGTTGAAACACCTCCTTGAAGTCCTCATCTTTTGTGTATGCCTCTCTGTATGCATCATGGGTAAAAGGCTCCATGTGCATCAAAGTTCCCAAAGTTGTAATATTGGATGTGGGTGACCTTGAAAGCATGCCATCCAACCTATTTGTGTTGCCCTTATTATACTTGATGACTAGATGAAACTGTTGTAAAAACCCCATCCACTTGTAATGTCTAGTTTGTTGTAGCTTACTTTGGGCCTGCAAATACTATAGCAGTTGGTGATCTATATGGATGATGGTCTCCTTGTCCATCATATAGTGCTTCCCCTTCTTGACAGCTTGAACCAAGGCATAGAGTTCCTTGTCATAGGTAGGGTAGTTGAGAACTACTCCATGAAATATCTCAGAATGATAGCATACAAGCCTTCCTCCTTGCATCAAAACTACTCCCATGTCATACCAACTTGCATTTGTCTCCACTTCGAAAGGTTTTTTCAAGTTTGGAAATGCGATAATTGGTGATTGATTGATCTTTCTTTTCATCTCATCGAAAGCCCTATGCTAATTCTCCTTCCACTAGAAACTTTTACAACTTGTTGTTATGGCGTGGAGTGGTGCAACTACTGCTAAAATTGAAGCTATGAACTTTTGCAAGTACTATGCTACCCAAAGAAAGATCCTAAATTTAGTGATAGTTGTAGGAATTGGCCATTTCATGATGGCCTCCATCTTTGCAAGATTTATCTTGAGTTCCCCTCCATCGATCACATACCCCAGATACACCAATGACTATTGAGCAAACTCATATCTTTGAGGTTAGTCAACAACTGATGTTTTTCCAAGGTCTCTAACACCTACATAAGATGTGATATGTTCTCTTCTCGGGTAGATATATAAACCAATATATCATCCAAATATACTATAACAAATGAATCTAAATATGGGTGTAATACATCATTCATCAGTCTCATAAATGTAGCTAGTGCATTACATAAGACAAAATGGCATGACCAACCATTCATACATACCTTTCCTTGTCTTGAAGGTGATCATCCAAGTGTCTTCTTCTTTGACACATACCTGGTGGTATCCCAATTTAAGATCCAACTTAGTGAAGTACTTAGCATGGTGGTATCTCTTAAGAAAAGTAAAACATATTTCTTACTCGAACTAATCAACTTCTTGGGTTGGTTAACACTTACTAGTGAGATCTTTGATTTACCTTTGTGTGTGTTGATTATGTAGGACTTCACATCCTTCATCAAGCAGTACTGGTTGGATCTTTTCATGAAGATTGCATCCCTCATATGCATGTAGGGGCTCCCAATCACTACACCACACACATCCAGGGGTACTACTTCCAACACCACTTCATAAATAAAGTTTTCACTTACAACAAATTTAATCTTACATTGTTTCGTTACCTTGATATTTGCTTCCTTGTTTACCCAACCCAATGGATAGGGGCTAGGATTATCGTGAACCTCCAATCCAAGCTTCTTGACCAGATCCATTGCTATGAGATTAGCCTATGAACCAAAGTCGAACAAAACATTATCTTTGACTTCTTGACCTAGATCTTGATGTGGAAGAGTTTGGTCATCTCCTTCTCTTCTTGGTGACAAAGGATACTCAAATTCACCTCCTTATGCATTGATGTGCAGACAATATTCTCATCCACGTTGGAGCTACTTTCGACTTTATTACTCGAATTTGTGGCTAGAATATTATTTTTCTTTGCATCCTTCTTTCATTTCTTTGGGTTCATCTCTGGATGTATTTTCCCACACTTTTCCTCAGTGAGACCACCAATATTGCAATGGTTACAATGGTTGTTGGTATCCTTACACTGATGTGCAATGGTTGTTGTCTTCTTAACCCCCCCCCCCCCTTTCACTTCTTCTTCCACTCCTTGGAAGCTTCCTAGTGCTCTTTTTCCTTGGAACCACTTTGCTTCCCTTTCTTGTGGCCTATGTTTTCAAAATATTGTGCCTGTACACATGCCTCATCTATTCTCCTTGGTTTGAAAAAAATCACTTTCTTTCATAGATGACTATGTATACCCCCTAGATACTTGAGGATTGTATTTGGGTTCTTAGGAGATATACCCAACATGATGGCCATATTTATTAACTCGGTGGTGTAATCATGTATACTCTGCCCTTTCCTTTGCCTGAAGTAATGCCAACAGATCCATTGGTCCTCTACATACCCAATAGGATAAAACTGATACATAATGAGGGTTTTGAAATTGTCCCACTTAGTTATTGATGGATCACCCTCCAACCTAAGTGTCTTCATGTGAATTTTCCACCAAGTTAAAGCATGGCCCTCTAACTCCATTTTGGAAAAAGATATCTTTTGCTCCTCATCTATATGGGGAATGCTAAAATAAACTTCTAGATGCTACAACCAATGATTTATCTTTAATCCATCGATCTCACCTTGGTATGGCTTTATGTCCACTTTTGCTTCCATATTGAATAAGGATTGTGAAGGGTTAATGACACTCGAACTGGCTTCTCTTTCTCAAGCTTGTTTCTCAACTCATTTTTCTAGGTCTTCATTATCTCTCAATTTCCCTTCTGATCCAATCTTAAAGTTAGAGCCTCCAATCTCTCTGAAAGATCTGAGATTTATTGCAAGAGTTTCCATGAGGAGGGGAATATTGTGATATATGTCAACAACTTTCTCTTCCAACCTTGCAAATCTCTCCTCTGACAGATTTCGAGGATTGTTATGAACATACTTGTCAGCCATGGCTAGAGTTCTAGAACTTTCTTCGTAAATTGATTCCTTGATCCTTGCAACTTCCCACAAATACCCCAAAGAAAATTGCTTTGATACCAATATGATATTTAAACTATTGTGTATATTCCACTAGAACAATTTGTCACAACATATCTTGAACTATTCTAATATCTTATATTTTTGTTTCCTTAGATCCTAGATTAGTTATTTACTAGCTTTACTTGAATTTAAGAAATCACTGAAGTATAAAAATGAAAGAACAGACACAAAATACACACGACCTGCAAAAATTAACACAAGATTTGAATTGGGAAACCCAATACAAGAGAAAACCCAGCTAGAAGGTGAGGCCTATGCTCTGTTCTCTTTGCTTCAGTTATAAAATGCACATACAAAAGAATGGGAACTCACTATGGAGTTACCTTTTGACAATTTGGCCCGAACAACTGCTAGAGAATCCTCCTCTTCCTCTATCATGCCCACAAAACACCACTCTCAGATATTTTTCTCAACTATGGAGCAAGATACAATCCAAAAGAATAGAACCCCTTCTCTTAGTGGCCCAATATTTAACATAACCTGATAGCCATCTAGGGGTAAGGTTTTGACTTCCTCAACTCTCAATTGTGATAAGGTTTTGGACCTTCTAGAATATTCTTGAAAGTCCACATGTGGCTAGCTCTACATGCATGAGTAATGGGGGTTGACATGGCATCCTCTTGCACTCTGGTGGTCAACACGGTAGGTCAACTTGTAGGAGGTATAACTTGTGCATACGAACTCTGATTGACACGATTTTTGTGCCATTGGAAAGGTCTTTGAGTTTAGATCGAAGTCAAAGTGTCTTAGCTAAAGCCGAGAAATTTTTTACCCCAAAAAAATGCCATTTGAACATGGATCTGGAAGATTTCCAACCCCAATTTTCCAAATAAAATGACCCTGCAAGTTTATTCCTCCAATTGTTTCCACTATGAAAGCATCCAGATATATGAAAAATAATGTAATGATACAATTTATATCATTGAGATATATGGGATTGGATGCTTATGTTATGACATTTTGTTGTGGTTACGCTAGATAATTGTTAATTTTTTACTTCATGTTAATTGAATCTCAAATCACTTAATTTGGGAAGGTATAGTTTGTTTTTTCTATGCAAGTTGGACTATTTTAGACACAACATTTGGGGGGCATTCTACGAGCTTAAAATGATCTTTCAATTAGAAGAGACATCACTAGATAATCCTAGGTGAGGTTCTGGGGGGAAATCCCAATAGTTAGTCTGAAGGGTGTCAAACAAGTTATAGCTCCAAAGACGAGAGTTGAGAAACCCTACAATTCCCAAGAGGAGGATGTCAAAGAGAAGTTAGAGTTCTCACCATCAGTTGGAAAACTAATAGCCAATGGAAAATCAATTGGGGGAAAGGATGAATAATCAATGGAGTTAGAAATTGAAAATATAGAAGATGAACAAAAAGTTGAGAAACAATTTGAAGACTCCAAAGAAGAAAAGGGACAATTTTTTTTATGGTATTTTATGCAACCTCTACAAAGACACCTACTATGAGCAGTGAAATAAAAACTCACACTAAGAGAAATGTTAGATTGATATCTCAAAGCTACCTACCTTCGATGGTGTTATCACTCTGTAAATTATGTCCGGTTGAATAGACATACGACAAAGATAATTGTTTCAACCAGCTTTAGAGTTGAGGCACTAACCTACTCAACTCAGAGAGGGATCTCTCGTGTCACTTGATACATCTATGGAAATCGGTGGCTAGAATTGGTTTGTTTTGGGGTTTTAATAAATTTTTTGAAGAGTTGAAGATGACCTTTGGGCTATGGGGTCAAGAATGTAGGATGCATTTCCAAATTGTGAAAACAATCAAGAGGAAAAGGCTAAATGAGGAAGTGGCTTCTGAGTTTATGCTTGAAAATTTTAGATGGTATCAGAAGAAAAGAAACACACAACTATTATCAGAGCATTATAGTAATGAATTCTGAAATGGTTTAGAAGAGATGAACATAGTCTAAATTGTCAAGCCGAGAGCATTGAATAATGAATTCTGGACTTTTAGTTTCTCAATTTAGACAGAAGAAAGCAAAATGAAAATACAGAATAACAGGAATCACACACTATGAGAGAAAACAAGACTCATAACACAACCAATTAGAATCTTTTTATAAAAAGTCCCAAAATCTGCCTCTGCACCCATGTATTCATTCCAGCCCCAGAGATTTATAAAGTTTTCCTTCACAGAGGGCAGGCTCCTCTTTTCTCCATGCTTCTATACTCGTGAGGCCAAGCATATATAGAGGAATTTCATATGGAATTTAAAACGTTCTGACTTCCTCATAATTCTAAAAACAAATACAAGTTACAAAAAGGAAGAGCAATTGTATTATTAAAGGGACCGTTACTAATCGGCCTGTCATATCAGGACTCCCTTCTCTTAAGCCAACATATGTCCAAAAATATCTAAAATACACCAAAATTTTACCTAAGGATTCACCTCAACTTGGCGATTTCCTCCTTTTTCTCCTCTTCTTCTTTGCAGCTAGGTGGTAGGTGTTGTCTGTGTGTTCATTTATGAAAAGATCCCTCATAACGAGGTTTAATTTTACTCCAGACTCTGTCTCAGTTTCAGGTTCGGTAGGAAATTTAGTCACCAACATCTGCAAGACCCATCTTTCATTCTTACTTATTGACCTGCCTGGTACCTTAGCTGAGAACCCAGTCGCGCCAGACACCATTTGACGGGTATTATCCATGCCTTCCGGACTTCGCAGAGACCTTGATTTGGCCACCCTTTGAGTTTACAGAATTCAGGAGCACAGGTCGAGCTTGTTTTTCTTACGCATAAGATGACAATTTCCCAGAATAGGATAAAATTATTCATCTCTGAGATTTGATGGATTGTGTACTTTGCTCATGAATTACTGTCACAGTACCTTGGTGTTCCATGCTTCATCAATCCACTTCGAATGATGAGCCTTGATTTAGTTATGTGGCGGCATCCTTTTGGTACGTCATCCGGGAAAGTACCTGGACCAGTGATGTGAGGTGATTTGACCAACCGCCATCCTCCCCGCGATCTATCGACATGATGTTTTGAACCACGTGACATCGAGGCCATAGGAAAATTGTTTTCAGGAAATCCACTGTCTCCCCTGATGCATGTGTAAGAGCACCACACGTTCCCCATCGAAACCAGAGTAGTTTTCCCCGGTCTGCCTTCGGGATGTTAAGTTTTGTGCTATTTGTTTGTCCGATGTAGGCTTCGAACGTAGATCTAAGATTCTTCAAGATCGACGGCCCACCGAGATACTCCCTTCCCACTTCCGCTACATTTTTTCATACACCGCAAAATATAGCCGAGCGTCTTGAACTATCGCGCCTCTACTGTGGTATACCATCTCGCTAAACTTCATAAGTTTTTAGATCCCGATAAAAATTGTTAGGGTGATAACATTGGCTCCAACTAGGGATGTTATCCTCCCAGCGAGGTAGCAAAGAACTCGTAGACCCGGTGCCTAATCCATGGGATTGTTCCCCAAAACATGTGTTTGTCCTACTCCTACCAATCTTTGTGCACTTCTTCCAACTACATGGGGGATGTCTGAGTGCATTATTGAAAACTGACAGTATCTAGTGCTAGAAAACTCAAACTAGAAAATGCTTGACCAACAAGCTTATTTTCACATCCCTACCTACCCTAAAACTGTTGGGATGACCACTCGCTCAAGTGATGCTAAAGTGCCAAGGCAGCCAATCAAGCAATTGGCTTCCTGATTTTCCTTTGTTCACATTTTTCTCAAGCTGGTAGAAAAACGTAAAGGATGGTGGCTGAAAAAACAAATTGAATCCAAAATCTGAGCTTATGAATGAAGCAAATTCATCCTTCACTGAAGACTGTAATAGGATGGCCATCGGATCTTGAAAATCATGAAAAATCATTTCTCCCTTATGAGAAAAAACCGAAAGGCAAGTATCTTTCATCACTGTTAGTTGTTTTTGCTCTATTTCTTATGTTTTGAGAACATCTTCGAATGAAATGGTGATGATAGGTTTTTCTGCTTGGCCATGCATATCAAAAAAAATATTCATATATTCTTGAACATCTTCAAATATTACAACCATATAATATGCACCAAGGCTATCCTCTTGTTCATCAAACAACTCTGATGTGGTTTCATTAAATTTCTGGAAATTTGTTTGAGGACAACCACTTTGACTTTCCAGTGAATAAATAGAAATAAGTTCCTGCTCATGCACTACTTCACAGTCTAGAGCTCCCACAGATGGATTTTCAAATGACTTGAATAAAACCACTTCCTCTTCATTATCTTTCTGTGTTTTTGATGGAAAAATGGCATACACTACTTCATCTATGTCATTTGTTTCTTTATTGTTGGAAACTTCCATAGATGCAATTTCAGAATCTTCATCCATGTCTATGTTGCTTAAAAATTTAACCATGATGTCATTCTCAAGGGAAGAGAAAATACTATGAAACACCTTTTTCACGTTGAGAATCCATATTGATTTTGGGATGGAGAAAATGACCTTGAACAATACTTTCTGGAGCAACTTCTTCTTCCTTTTCAAGCTGATAGTTAAACATAGACTACAAATCTGAGCTGACATGACCCTTTATGTGATTGTCCATAGAATTATCATCACCACTCCGTTCATGCTTGAGGATCCCTGTCCTGAGATACTACAAATATTTTTCTTCAATAATTCAAAAGAAGCAAAACATAATGGTAGGGTTGTCCTACCTGATTTGAAACTGTCTTCAATTTCATTGCCAACATATGGTTGTATTTTAGCGCAAGCAATAGGGTCTTCAAGCGCATGAAAAGAATGTTGTGACATATTTTCATTCTGCTCCATTGATCTAGCTTGGATTTGCATAAGCACAGATTATTTTTCTTCGATGATGATTTTAGGATTTTCTTTCAACAATTTGAAAGAAGAAAAGCATAGAGGTAAGGAATTCCCTTCAGCTGATTCAATACTTTCTTCTTTGTAATTGTGATATGCAGCCTGATTGCTTTCATTATACTGCTTAAAAGGAACATTTTCTGATAGAGAACATGTGGTTGATTGTTCCAAGGGGTCAACATCGTAATCATCATATTCATCATATATAGGCAAATCATTAACATATGCCATGTCATCTAACAAGAACAAACTTAGAACATCAACCTGTTCTTCAACAAACTTCTTTTCACACTCATATTCTTGACTATCTACAAATGAATACATAAAATGATCAGCCCTATGCTCATCATGGGATGGATCAACACCTCCTCTTTCAACAAGTGGGATGTAATTTTTTGCAAAATCACTAGCATTGGAAACTTCAAGAGGACCTATGATATTGTCAATTCTATGCTCAAGATTCCAATCAACTATTTTATGTTCAAATTCACTTTCATGTCCTTGAACATTCAACCCCTCATTTTGGGTTTGTTTACATGCTTGGATGTTGTGTTGAATGTCCTGAGCATCACTAAACATTTGTTGTAAGGACCCAGGTCTTATTTCCATCTGGAGGAAAGAAAAATCTGGATGAAGAGTAGTTGCATAATGGAGCATGGTAGTAGCTTCAGAAGGTTGAATTTATTTGGACAAATTATAATAGATGCTAGATAAATTTCTACTGAATACAGAAATAGATTCATTGTTGTGTCTTTTCAAGGCATAAAACTCGGTGAGTTGCAGCTCTAAGGATTTCTCCTTGCCCAAAAATTAAAAAAAAAACTTCTTCAATTCCACCCATGAGTTGATGGTTTATGGGTGTAAGTTTTTGAACCAGTGTTTGGTGTCTCCTTTCAAGGATTGAGAGAAAACTCTCATACACACATCATCTTGGTCAATCTTGAATAAATCTATAAAATTCTCGAACCCTTGAATGTGCTTTTCAGCAGATATGATACCCGATTCTCTATCGAACACAATTAGGAACTCATAGTAATTTGGAGGGAAATCATGAAGGGTTTGGGGTAGCTTTAAGGGTATATATCTATGTCGGGCCTTAGGGGGTGTTGGGCCAAGAATAGTGGGAGAGACATTGGTCTGAGACTCACGGGATTCATCAACTTGGTCATTGTCATTGCGTGGCCTAGGTGAAACCTTTTTATCAGAACCAGCGACAAGGCGAGGGTATGCATGTGCAACGTATAGAGGAGGAAATATAATTTTAAGTCTTTCATGATCATTATTAAGATACAATAGGTAAAATAAATTTCGTTTGGCATTTTCAAGGAAGGAGCAGAGGAAACTTAAAATGAAAAGTAAAATGCTTTGTAAGAGGTCCTATTTTGAGTACATGTTTTCCCTCATGATGCCCTTCCTTGCCCCTGTCAAGGGGTTTCATCTTTCAGTGAAGTTTCTGTCTCGCGCTTGAAGTATTGAGAGCAGGGTCGCCTCTTGGAAATTTAGGATTCTTTTATCAGTGGAGTTGCCTTCGAACCGAAGTGGAGTCACCAAAGAAGGTGTTGTCATGTTTTACAGGCAGCGTATGCTTGTCATTGATGGCAAGTACAACAACGATGATGGCTTGAGTACAGGAGCATGATCAACAACGCAGTGATAATGGGGAGGAGAAGCAACAGTGATCGTTGGATCAACAATTCAGAATTCCCGATGGATGTCAGATCTCAATATAGACAAGAGGAGCGCATAGATATAGAGGATAGATATCGGGCGTTATATCCGAGCGCAGGGTCCGACCACCGTTGGATCTAGGAGAGCCTACACGTTCTTTAAAGTGATAGGAGAAGCGAGCTTACAAATTTCCGAAAGTAGGAGGACCGTCCATCTTCGGGAAGGACACGTGGACACGCAGATATGGAGGATAGATCTCGGGTGTTAGATATGAGCGCAGAGTCTGACCACCATTGCATCCAAGAGAGCCTGCACATTCTTTAAATTGCTAGGAGAAGCGGGCTTACAAAATCCCGAAAGCAGGAGGACCGTCCATCTTCGGGAAGGATACAGATCATCATTTCGCTGACTGGAAAGTCAAAGGTATGAAATGCTCCAGCCCTTCACCTCCCGAAATCACGATATGCGAAATCGCAAAATGATCTGAGCCGTCAGATCAAGGTTTGATCTGGACCATTGATCCCACTCCATTTTGGAGTTTCACGGATTGAGATTTGGAGATGTCAAAGAATATTAACCACAGGAATCTTGAAATTGCGATATGCGAAATCGCGAAATGATCTGAGCCATCAGATCAAGGTTTGATCTAGACCGTTGATCCCACTCCATTTCGGATTTTCGTGGATCGGAACTTTGAAGTGACAAGAACACTGAACATCAAGAATCTCGAAATCGCGATATGCGAAATTGCGATTTAATCGTAGTCGTCATATCAAGATGTGATCTGGACTGTTGATCCGACTCCATTTAAGAGTTTCGCGGATCGAAACTTTGGAGTGACAAGAACACTGAACATCAAGAATGTCGAAATCGTGAAATGATCTGAGCCGTCAGATCAAGTGTTGATCGAGACCATTGATCCCAGGCCATTTTAAGGTTTCGAGGATCGCGACTTGGAGAGTCGAGATGCCTCATCTCCAGATTCACGAAATGCAAAATTGCAAAAGCACTTTATGCATAAGGTTGTGATCAAAACCCTTGGTCACATCAGCGAGAGATGGAGGAAAGAGATAGAGCAACCAAGCTCCTTTTCGGGGATCGCGACTGGGAATGTCGAGACACATGGTCACACGAATGCCGAATTTATGAATGCCGAAATGCCGAAATGAATGCAAGATCCCATGGAATCAATCCAATGGTGCAGGTGAATTTGAACAAGATCGGAGGGCTACTGTAGCATGACACAGTGTAACTACCAGAAACCACTGATGGTTTCTACCAGAGGACTCGAAGACACTTCAGGGTGATTGATAGAGGAGGTGAAGAGTCTCTGGGAATCTTCAAGAGGGATGAAGATGTTCATGGAGGCGATTGACAGCTGGATGAGCACTGAGGCCTGTAACTCGAACAGAGAAGGTGAGCTCGACTATCACAAAGAAGACGAAGAGTCTCAAACTACCAGAGAGGCTAAGGAATCTCAATATAACATACAGTGATGTTGAACGAGTGGTAAACGACCAAAGAAGCTAAAGAGTCATGATGATGATCAGACAGAGCACTCGAGTTGTGGAGGAATATGACGCGGAGTGAGCATGCAGAGGCATTGCGAATATTGCATGCATAAAGACAACAGAGACTATAAGAATGTTGAGCAAAGATAAGCGTTGTCGTTGTGTAGGAGAATTCAAGTGTGTACAAGGAGGCAGAACGCAGGAGCAGAAATGCACAGTCGAGGAATGGTGCATTGAAGGGATATGGTGTATAGAGCATAAAAGGAAGAAGAACAAGTTATACTGTTATACTGACTGTTATTTCTTCCACTCCAAACTGTTATACTGACTGCCATCAATTGCCACTGCATTGTAGAAATTCTTCTATCACTTGGTCTTGAGTTGTGAGCTCAATATCGACATCGCTCATTGTGCCAGTAGTCTGGGGTTGAAGGAATTTATTGGATGCGAATTTTGTGAGTCATGAGCACTTTAATTAATCAATCCTCTTTCCAGGGATCTATACTCATTTTGAAAATAAGTGATTTCATACGTTTTAAAAATAAGTGATTTCAACACAAAGGCAAGGCTAATAAAACACTATTTTGAAAGTTCATCTTATTTAAAATTACTACACATTATTTAAATTGTATCTAATTTTAAAAGCAATGATCTATGTTGGATGAAGATTTATTAAATTGGAAATTCTTGTAAATGTGTTGAACCTACACAGAATAGATCTAGCTAAACAATAATAAACACATTTGCAGAGAGAATTGGAGAAAGAAGAAGGAGAGAAAGAATAAAATAATTATCATTAATCATTGTGAATAATGAATAATTTACACATGATATACTCTGTATAACTCAATGAGTGTGCACTGGAGTAGAACCAATGCACCATAGTGGTGGTCTAGAGTGATCTGGACACACATCAATGGTTACAGGAGTGAACTTCCACCTAGTCTAGTCTCTCAGGCAGTTACAGGAGTGAACTGTCACCTATTCTAGTCTCTCAGACAGTTACGAGAGTGAACTGCCACCTAGTCTAGTCTCTCAGGAAGTTACAGGAGTGAACTACCACCTATTCTATCCTCTCAAAAAGTTACGGGAGTGAACTGCCACCTAGTCTAGTCTCTCAGGCAGTTACGGGAGTGAACTGCCACCTAGTTGAGTTAACTAGTCAATTGGTCTTCAGTTAACTGACTGAACAGAGAGTAATGAGGAGTTAAGTCAGGGAATCTAGGGTAATGCGCTAGTATGGTGATGATCCCAAGGCAAGGTCAAATTAGCATGGTGATGATCCCAATGTTACATGGTGATAAAACCAATGCAACATCTAAACTCAACTCAACTAGTCAAACTAAAGTGTCAACTGAAAGATAATATTCTCCAGGTGGAATATTCTCCCCTAAAATATAGGACACTGCATAATGACTAATTATGACTAATAAACAAGGAAAAACCATAGGAAAAAGAAATCATAGGTGTGTGTGAAGTAACTCCAACACCCCCCCTGAACATCACTATGGTGAAAATAAAGAATGGGTCCTGGCAACAATGCCATGTTAGGTACCCAAATACAACAGATACATTGAAAATAAAATGAGGAAAGAG
>JZKD02S1824528.1:106459-117704 GCA_000966675.3 Picea glauca | reverse complement strand
TTTGGTAACCCTGTAATGAAATCCATGGAAACCTCCTCCCAACGCTGACTTGGGATGGATAATGGTTGTAAAAGACCTGGGGTCTTAATTGTTTCCACCTTATTTTGTTGGCAAAACAAACATTCTACCACAAACATTTGAACATCATTTTTAAGGCCATCCCAAAAAAATTCCTTCTTGACCCTATGATAGGTTTTCAAAAATCTCAAGTGCCCTCCTACCAGAGAGGTGTGCAATTTCAACAATACCTTTTGTTTGAGTTGGGAGTTCTTACATAAATATAAGCGATCTTTGTACCATAGTGAATAATTTTTCCATGTAAATGTATCTGATGCACTGGAATCATGTTGCAACCTTTGAATGAGAGTCCACACGTTTTCGTCATTCTTCCATTCATCTCTCGCTTCTATTATCTAATCGGGTTGGATGATCGAGATAACGCAGAGAAAGGCCTCAACATCTTCATCCTTTCTTGAGAGTGTGTTTCCATTTTTTTGTAGATGATTTCAAAATCATAACCCAATATCTCGGTCACCCATTTTTGTTATTCTTCTGAAGATAGTCTTTGTTCCAAGAAGTATTTAAGACTATCATGATCTGTTTTGACCTTGAAGTGCCTACCTATTAGGTAAGGGTGCCATTTCTTCAATGCATGTATTATTGCCATCATTTCCTTCTCATAAATGGGTTTGTGTAAGTCCTTTCCCTTGAGTGGCCGACTTTCAAAAGCGATGGGCCTTCCTTCTTGCATTAGAACAACACCAATGCCATTTCCCAAGGCATCTCATTCCACAATAAAGGTTTGTGTGAAGTCTAGTGTGGTCAAGGTAGAAGCTTTGCACATCGCCTCTTTAAGTGGTTCAAAAGCTTGAGTGGCCTCTGGAGCCCATGAAAATGCATCCTTCTTAGTTAATTTTGTTAAAGGTGTTGCTATTCTTCCATAGTTCCGAAAAAACTTGCGGTAGTAACCTGTCAAACCCAAAAATCCTCTAAGATTCTTCAATGTTTTGGGAATCGACTAGTCCATCATGGCCTTACTCTTGTTAGGGTCTACCTTGACACCTTCATGAGATACAATATGATGCAAATACTCTACCTTCTTCACCCCAAAGAAACATTTGGATGGTTTGGCATATAATTGTTTCGCCTTTGATAGTTGTAGCACCTTGTCAACATGTCGCACATGATCCTCCTAAGACTTGCTATAGATTAGTATATCATCAAAAAATACTAACACAAATTTTCGAAGGAAGGGCTTGAAAATGGAATTCACCAACCCTTGGAATGTGGAAGGTGCATTTGTAAGGCTAAAAGACATGACCAAAAATTCATAATGGCCTTCATGAGTTCAAAATGTTGTTTTTGGGATATCTGCTTCCTTCATTCTAATCTGATGATACCTTGAACGAAGATCCAACTTTTTGAAATAGATTGCTCCATGTAGTTCATCTAACAATTCATCAATGACGGGAATGAGAAACTTACATTTAATAGTGATCTTGTTGAGCTCTCTATAATATGAACACATACGCCATGAGCCATCTTTATTGAGTACCATTACCACTAGTGCAGAGTAAGAACTTTGGCTAGGTATAATAATGCCAGCCTCTAACATTTCTTCAACCATACGCTCAATTTCACTCTTCTGAGCATAAGGGTATATGAAGGCTTGATGTTAGGAGGAACACTCCCAGGAATTAGGTGAATAGCATGATCATGATTTCGAGTGGGTGGAAGACCCTTGGGAATATCTTCAAATACTTTGGAATGCTTATCAATGATCCCTTGGAGATCTAGAGGAATAGATGGCTTAGATGTTTGAACATCTCTTGAGCATAGTTGTGCAAATACACCCGGATGCCCCTTTTTCAATAATTTTGTCATGCCATTAGAGCTTATCACCTTACTGAGTTTCCCTATGATACCCCTTAATTCAATTTCTTTTCCTTCCAATGAAAATTTCATGAAAAGTTCTTGAAAATTAAAATCCATTGTTCCTAATGATTACAACCATTGGATTCCTAGTATGACATCAACACCACCCATGGGTATAGCAATCATTGGACTATTCATTACATATTCCCCCATAGTAAGATTGACCCTATTGCATTTTCCTGAGCAATTGATAGTTCATCCATCTGCAATCATTACTTGAAACTCTGGCACTAGATATACAAAGCAATTGAGATCTTTGTCTAATTTATAGTGAATGAAATTATGAGTACTACTAGAATAAATTAGGACTATTATCTTTTTCTTTTTGGTATATCCTTCGATCTTGAGGGTTTGAGGAGTGTTAATTCTAGCCAGTTTATTACATGATATCATGCAAGTCAACTCTTCAGAAGAAATCGCTTCCACATTTTCATCTTGAGATGGTTCTTGTTCTTCTTCTTCTTCCTCTTCACAATCTATGTAGAATAATTTATTCTCACCACACTTATGTCCCTTACTGTACTTGTTGTCACAATTAAAGCATAAACCTTTTGTTTTTCTTTCCTCCAATTGTTGAGACCTTTTAGGTTGAGTTGTTTTAGAAGAAGGAACATTATTCTCTCGATAGATGTTAGGAGTGGTCCTTCTAGTAGCCATAGCCGTATTTTTACTTTCAACATTTCTTGCCACCCTGAATGTATTATCCAATGATTTGGGTTCCCAAAGGTGAACTTCATGTTGAATGTTATCCTTTAAAGCTCCTATGAATACATCAATCAGGTGCTCATCTGGAATATTTGTTACCTTTATATTCAATCTTTGGAAGTTCTCAATGTGCTCTGCAACTGAACCCTTTTGCTTGATATTTATCATTTGGCTAAAGAAGGTATTTCTCCTTGTATCTTCATAGTGTGCTATCATTTCTTTCATGAAAATTGTCCAAGTGACGAGTGATTTGTGAGAAAAAAGCCATCGATACCACACAAATTGATTGGGTTCTAAATAAAAAGAAGCAATGCATACCTTTTGTGTATGTGGCACATCATGTAGATCAAAGAATTTCTCCATCTGAAGTATCCATGTGATTGGGTCCTTGCCATCAAACTTCCTCATATCGATTTTAGGAAAGTGGTTGGTCTTCAACCCAAAGTTGGAGTTTCTCCATTCTTGATTCATTTTCCTTGTGTCCTCATCATGAATTTATTGGGATACATTTTCACTTTCAGGTGTCCTCTCTATTATGAAATTTTTCAATCCTTCCATGATCTCCCCTTTTAAATCATCTATCATCCCTTGTAGTTCATCTTTTGTTATTGTCTTATTTGTAAATCATTTATGCCCCTACACATTTATTCACCTTCATCAAGAGTCCAAGTAGGATTGTCTGGAGGCTTATTTGGTGTAGAAGTTCCCTTTTCCAATGGCATGTTGGCCAAGTATCACTTTTAAACCTTGATTTCGAGGTGGTTCTTCTAGACGATCTTTCTTCTGTTGTATCTCCAAAATTTTGGCTCTTCTAGGTATGAAGATTTATTTTTTGTAGTTCTCTGATATTTATTCTTTGCAATGTCATAGGTCTGATCAAAATTGGATGTGCCAAGTGGAAGTTATGGTAACTTCCCCACACCTTGTTGAATGTTTTCCCTTCTAGGAGAGTGTACTTGTAAAGTGTGCTAAGATCACAATATCTGATTTTTTATTCTGAAACTTGTACCAAAAATACTACAGACTGTCCATTGTCCAATGCAATTGGTCACACTTAATTTGGATACTCACTGAAGAAGATATCATTGTTTTACTCGTAAGACCTGTTTGAGACTAGTTAATATTTCAAGTCAGATACCCTATCTTGTACATGGTGTATCTACAAAATTAGGATGACCCAGAAACTGAAATTTTTATCACAACTACCCTGATAATTCCTTTGAATATCCTCCAGATTTCAGGTTCTGAAACGTTACATAAAAAAATTCATAGAGAAAGTTTTGTGATGACTAAATTCAGGATTATTCCAGAACCCTATCTTACATAGGCTATATCTCCAAAAGTATAAGGCCTCAGGAGCTGAAATTTTAACCCAACATACCTTGATCTGTATACTAAATATCGTCCAAGGGGTTCCTTCTGAAAGGTCGTATAAAAAAAGTTATAGTGAAAATTCCAAAGTGTCTCAGATGTAGCAGTGAAACCCCAAGACCTTGAGCTCTGATACCAAATGTTAAGAACCAAATATCAAGATAGCATAGAAAAAACTCAGAATAAGTACTCACCGCCTTGAAAAAGAGAGAATTTCAGATAATAAGCCTCTTCGAGGGGGCAACCTCCTTATACACCACATAAATTTTTAAATACTAGATGATTCCAAATGAAAAGGTCTTTTTGGTATATATAGGAGACTAGGAGGCACAATTACAACTAATGGACCCAATCCAACATAAATAAAATAACATTACTAATGTAATATGCCCCAATTAAGGTGTAATGTGCCACTATTTAGGGCTTAACACTATCCACCTAGAAGATGTGTTCCTTCTAACCACTCGTACCCACGTCATTATGATATAGGATGAGATCAATCCCTTCCCTCGATCTAATCGACTACTCCCCAAGATCCAAAATGAGTGTACAACAGACTTGTAGATTGTCGTCCTCTAGTAGCAGGTTGAGCTGGTGTCGAAACCTTAGTGGACACGTTGTGGACAGTTGGAATCAGAAGAGTTGGTTGATTACTCTAACGAATTGTTGTAGGGTAGATCCATCTGGACGTCGTAGAGTGTCGTCCTCCAGTAGCATGTTGAGATGGTGCCAGAAGCTGACGACGTCCAGATGGATCTCCCCTGCAATGGGTTGTCAAAGTAATCGACCAACTCCTCTTCTGATTCCATTTGTCCACAACATTTCCACTAAGGGAAGATTTGAGGATGTACTGACCTACAACGTGTATTATTTGTCAAATCTGAAGAGAACATCGACAACTGCTTCCAGAAAACCTAACCCTAGTTCTATTCCACACACACACATATAAAACATGAATTGATATTTATACATAATATCAAAAATAATACAGTAAATATCTACATGCATTTTTATCATGCAAATTTTATATTAAAAATGCCTATAGATTTCCCATGTAAGAGTGTAAGAAAGTTTGATATAAATAACTATTTTAACTTTGACTTTAACACTATAATGTAAAATCTATCATTAATTTATTTTAATTAATCAATTTAAATCCCAACACTTAATAAAAGCATAATATATAAAATGAAAATCAAAAGAAACTATAAGAATGTCATAAGAATTCCATTATGTGTCATCCTATCTATCCCAACATTGACCACTTTCCTAAATGATACCAATCATACATCATTAAATGCATACTTATGTTTTTTCTATAGCATTGTTATATTGAAAATACCTATAAATTACCAAAACAAAAATGAAACAAGTGCAAGAGTAGCGAAGCTGCAAGTACCTGCCAATTGTAATGTGCGTAATATGCATTTTATCCAATATATTATACATTAATATACCCATTCAAAACCTTTTGTAACCCCTTCAGTGGCGAGCTCCCAAAGTCTGGCCACTTCTATGTGACTATCTAGAGAGGAAGAGGCAAATGTATTATATTCTAGCACCCTCTCTTAACATGAAAATTCAAAAGACAACCAAAAAATTCGGAATAGACTAGTGCTCATATTAACTTGAACTAGGCTTATGACAACAGTTCCAACCAAAGTTAGAACCAAAAATTGAGAAGGGCTTATGCTTCTCTTGTCTCGTGTACATATGGAACTCAACTTTGATGCTCCCAAAGCCAATTCACAGGCCTCCATCTGAACATCACCACAGTTCCCAAAACATGAGGCACATGCCTCCATCTGAACATCACCACAGTTCCCAAAACATGAGGCTATTGAATAGCTCTCATTATTATGGCTACCTTTCATGCATCCAAAAGTTGTTCGGAACATAAACTCTTGACCTACACCATCAATATCAATTGTGGAGGATCAAACTGTATATCACAATTTTCAGCAATTTTTACCATTAAGAATCTCAGAGGCCCTCAATTAAAATTCCAAGCTATATAAATATTCCATGGCTTATCACAAAAGTAACAAACTATATCAATATCAATTGTGCAATACCAAACTTTGTATCACAATTTTCAACAATTTTTACCATTAAGAATCTCGGTGGCCCTCAACTTAAAATTCCAAGCTATATCAATATGCCATGGCTTACAACAAAAGTAACGAACTAAATTGCTTATCCACTAAAGAAGGTTATAAAACATGGATGTTGAAGATGTCTAGATATAAAATGATTGTAGAAATTCAGATTGTGATGCTTGGACACTGAAAATCGGAATGTCTCAACAAGTTGTAAGTTAAAAGTCTTATTAAATATTTTCACATAGAAGATTTTTCTGAAGTCAAGAAGTTTTGTCTTGTTTAGAAGTTTTGGGCATGGAAAAATTTAATGGGAAACATTTTCATATTTGGAAAACTAAAACACAATTCCATGGAAAAATTTAACAGGAAAAAGTTTCATACTTGGAAAACTAAATCACAATAGCATGGAAAAATTTAATTAGCAAAATTTTCATACCTGGAAAACTAAAGTACACTTATTTTGAATGGAAAATAATATCTGGATATATGTAAATATAAAGGAGAAAAATCCCCACAACCAAATAAATGTCAAACAAAGAAAGAATGGTTTAATAATTTCTCCATATGTAAGTACAGTTTCCCTTAAAGAAAGACTTTTTTGGTTTAAAAATGTCAAACAAAGAAACTTTTTCTCCATATGTAAGTACAGTTTCCCTTAAAGAAAGACTTTTTTGGTTTAAAAATGTCAAACAAAGAAACAATGGTTTATATCATATAAAAAAATCTTATAAACAAAGAAAGAATAGTAGATCACTAAAAACAAATCTTATATCACTCATGGCACATTGACTAAAGTTGAATTTGGAAAACTTTGGAAAAAAATGTCGAATCACTTATTTGTTCTAAAGATGTCAAACAAAGACACAATGTATCAAAGAACTAGAAGTCAACATTTATATGATGAAAGACTCAAAGATCAAAAATATCAAGCAACCAAGCTACATGATTGCTCAATGTGGTGCATACAAATCTATGCAAGCCAATGAAAATGATAACGTAAGGTGGGGCTCTTTATTTATTGCTAACCACTCTGATTTTGTTTGTGCATTTTTAACATCTTGCAACACATAAATAATAGGACCCATAACCATGGAATAGAGCAGAATACAATTCTAGATGACAAATTTGATGGATAATTTTGTGATGTGTTACAAAACTTGGCTTAGGAGGTCTGGAGAGTAAGATTTAGACTCAGACTTGGCTAAAAATAAGGAAAACCTACGCTAATTTTTCCAAGCAAAATGACAATTTTTTCTTGTTCGAATCATATAAACTTATAATGTGGGGTTACAAATCTTGGCTCACCGAAAAACTAAGGGAGTCTGGAGAGTAATATTTATACTCGAGCTTGGCTAAAACTCAGGAAAAGCTCAACTAATTTTACTGAGAAGAATGGCATATAAACTTATAATGTGGGGTTCACAAATCAAACTCACTGACCTATAAAAAATAGGGCAAGTACTCGTGAGTCAAACTCATGTCGAATTAGTGAGTTTGACTTGGGAGTACTTGACAAATCATCATGGTTTTGTAACAAGGGAAACCATTAATACTCAGTATAAAGTATAGCCAACAAGAATCTACATTGCAACAATAAACTTACCTTTTGAACTTCATCATAGCTATCCAAAGGGCTGGAAAATTTCTTGGCTTCCAGTGGGGATCAAGGTTTCACCACATGTGGTGTCCCCAAAGCCCAAGAAAAAGCATCAAATATGAACTAGGTATCATTTATAATTTAGAAAAAACAAGACTAGAAAAATGGAAAAACCCCATTAAAGACACATACAAATCATATTGCTCTTCTCTTCCATAAATTTCTTTACAAAAGCAAAATGTGGAAAACACCTGAAATCTATTGTTTCTTTTTGCCCAAAACACAAGAGGAGAAATAAATAAAAATCATATCCTCTGTGAATTAAAACCCAGAGGATAAAGAAAGGTTCAAGAAATGGCTCCATTTGAGATATTATCATAGGTAAATTAAATTAAATAAAACTAAAGACATTTGAGATATTATTAAAAGTAAATTAAGTTAAATAAATCTAAATTTAAATAAAATAAAATAGAATAAAATTCAAATACAATAACCTGCACTTGGAATTATGCAGCACACATTTATCAACCACGTATGTTTGTAAATATTCAAATACAATAACCTGCACTTGGAAAGTGTTTGAGAGATTGCATGAATCACCTTCGATCGAAAACACTGTATCTCCAAGCTTGTCTTGTGCCAAAAGTCGAATCCGCTGGAGTATGATTCTAAAAGGACCACTTTTATTTACAACTTCAAAGAGAAGATGTGGAAGAAGATAGAAGAGTTGAAGGAAATTAACAGTAAACTTAAAATTGGTTCACCCTCAGATGCTAATGCTCAAATTGTGAATGAACGTTTTCTGTGTTGGTTGATGCGGGTGAGCCATTGTTGTCCATTCCATACATGGTATTGGTGTTTGATTTGGAAGAAGAGGCGTGGTTGGAGCCAATCCCAGTGGGCTATGAGTTGTTTGTTTCCATGTGTATTGCAGATCATGAAAATCAATTGTGTGCAGTAGGAAAAACAAAGGGGACGATGAAATTAAGCCTTTGGAAACTTGATATGCAACAAAGGATTTTCAGAGCAGCCAAATACATTCTATTCCCACCTTCCTCATTATGGGAACCCTATCATTTATTGAGAGGTCCGGGTGTTATGCAGGTCACACTTTTTGACGGGGATCTCGTAATAAAGCGTTTATGGGTTTATGACATGTCACGCCATTCTTAGGAATGTTTGGGCATCGTCCCATTAACAACTGAATATTTTGATTATGACAATGCTAAATTGGGGATTTGTTTTGAACCCACCCTTTTCAGATTGGTAGAGGTTTTCTCAAAGAATACGAGATGAATATGTCGCATTCGTACAATTAAGTTTCAGTGATTGCAGTTGGTCCTTACCTACGCCATGGCTGGAAATAGGGAACAAAAGAGTGTGGAAGGTATGGAAACGGGTAAGCTTATAGAACCCATATGTTACCTTTGATGCAAGCCTTTTTTTCCATTGATAGGGAATAAGCCTCGACCCTTGCCTTTGTTTCCATAACTGCAACTTGAATAGGTTGGTTCGTACCTACTCCATGAAGCTTCATTTGAGCAGGATGGAAGTAAATAATATGCAGGTATGTGAGCTTGATCAGTAATAAGATAACGATGTGGATTCGGAGGGAGCCTACTTCTAAGCTTGTTGGCAAGTGGTAAACCTGTCACATTCAATCATTTTCTTCTTGCTCACTGCATTCAATTTAGGAGTAATTCACAGTTTCATTTTCTTCCTAATTCCCACATTCAATTTAGAAGTAATTCAAAGTATCTTGGGGTGAATTTGTAAGTATTTATGAAATAATATATGAAGAGGCTCGTTGGTATTGAGATTGACATCAACTCAGACCAGGTATGTTTAGTACAATTTAAATAATTTGTACTACAAATACTTTTGGAAAAGAAAAAACACAAATATGGACCTTAGGGGAAGTGAGGACTTAGAACTCACCTAAGGATTGAAGGATTGAAGCTGACATTCTTTTGTTATGATCTCTCCCATTACATAATGTCATTAATGGATAGAAATAGTACCCACTAATATATCAGAAAAAGCAGGGAAGGTTATGGCTTTGCTAACAAGTATAAGATTGAGCATCAGCCAAGTGGAGTGTTGCATGCATGCAGAGGCTTGCTTGACTGCAGTGAGATTCCTTCGAATGCAGTGAGACATTGGGAGCTTCAAAGCTTGTCTGAAGTGTCAACAATCAGACATTGGGAGCTTCAAAGCTTGTTCAACAAAGCTTGTCAGGAATGTCAGCAGGTCAGAGTTTGACAATCATAATTACATATTTTATAAATTCATTTTAAAACATTGACAAATTTAAAAAAAAAATTGAAACACACCAGGGATTTAAGTCCCATCCGATGTTTCATTGTCCAACGGAAAAAATTATAAAGAATGTTGGAAAATTCTAAAAAATATTTTTTGAATTTTGAAAATATTCAAATTAGTCCAATTAATTCAAAAACTTTGTAAAAACATTGCAAAACGAAAACCTAACCGGTTGATATAGTACCTTGGCAGGTACTAATAACAAGGTTTGGTATGATTAGTTATTTTAATCTTATCATTTAATTCGTAACACTACAATATAAAATTTATAATAATTCACTAAACTCTACATTTTTTGGAATATGTTTCATAATTTTTTTTTATCATTATGATGATTATCTTCTATCATTATAATGGTCATTCTTTTAATATCCAAAGATTTCCCTTCTTTTTAATATATTTTTTTTTTCAATAAAAAAGGGGAGCCTGCTATAGTATATTACCAAAAAAATGTATCAAAATGTACATAGTCAAAAGTCTGAATCATCCAAAATGCTGCCGGAAACTGGAAACCAGCATAGAAACAGGGTATAAACAACTATAAGCTATTGGCACCTGTCCTGCCCGGAGGAAACCAGGACAGGTGCCCAAAGTCTGAGAAAACATAGCATGAAACAGTAGCATAAACAGTAGCATAAACCTAAAAGCCATAAAACATGAGAAGTCTAGGACCTTGGTGACCTGTCATCTTCATTTGTCGTCCGCGTGGAGCCAGCCGGGATGGCAAAAGGTTGTGCGCAAAGGGGACACTTCCGCCGAGCTGGAGCGTCAGAGTAGGCATCGAGAAACACTTCCGCCGAGCTGGAGCGTCAGAGTAGGCATCGAGAAACACTTCCGCCGAGCTGGAGCGTCAGAGTAGGCATCGAGAAACACGTCCAAGCGCTGGCCCATGATGTATGCCCGATGCTCCAGGTCAGCCATGTGGCCTCGGAGCTCAAACACCAAGGACAGGTGCTCCTCACGGAGGAGCCGGCCATGCATGCCACCACCTCCCTCGTCGGGCAAACTTCGCCACACATCATTCTGCCCACCACCTCGACCTTCCTTTGCCGTCGCGCCTTCAGCCTCGAACTCAACCTCCAATTCCGGCCAGGGGATCTCTTCCACAATGCAGCCCGGAATGTCGGCTTCCACTCCCGAATTGAGTTTGCAGTCCTCACTGCTAAACTTCCCTAAGTCGCTCTTCATCTCCATTGGCGGCAGGTCCTCCAGA
>JZKD02S1824528.1:92379-106449 GCA_000966675.3 Picea glauca | reverse complement strand
CCACATTATAGGATGCCATCATGAGAACCCAAGACATGAGGGACATTGTCTCCAATAAGGTACCAACAAAACCCTTCATTCCTCACAGGGGTAAAGAGATGAAGTTTCCCCGAAATCCATGGACAGGGAAGGATGACATGGATGAGGAGACATGGAGAGAACTAAGGAGGAAGAAACTTTATTTTAGTTACAAAGAACCGTGGGAGTCGGGTCACTGATGCATGGGAAAGAGGAAATTCCACTACATAGAGGTATTTTCCAATGAGGAGGAGGATGGCGAGGACGAGATAGTTCATGCACATGATAGCGATAAGAGTAGTGGTGATGGAGAGCCATCACACCTTGAGGTTACAACGCAGGCGCAGTTGCAAGAAGGTGTCGAAAAGGTGACCATTTCCACACTTTCAGGAGTTCCCAAATATTACACCTTCAAGATTAGAGGCATTTTGTAAGGGCAGAGAGTCACAACACTGATTGATGGTGCGACCACCCACAACTTCATTGATGTAGCACTTTTCACTCGGACAGACATCCTTGTGGATCATTTTGAGGGTTTCAGTGGCGTATTTGAAGATGGGCACAACATGACATGTACTCAGAGGATCAAGGGATTGGATGTGACATTGGGAAACTATACATTGACTGATGAATTTTATGTGGCAAGTTTGGCTAACACTCATATGGTATTAGGTGTCCAGTGGCTATACTCAATGGGAGACATCCTCATGAACTATCAGGAGATGAGGATGTATTTTAGAGACAAGGGAGGCCAATGAGTTTTTCTGAGAGGTATGTCCACCGAAGCCCCCAAGATCGTGTAAAATAATCATATGAAGGCCATTTTTAGACATGGGGATGTGGCTTGCACAACAAAGTGCTTGATCACCACGTAGAAGCCATCACAATACCATCAACATTATAATGCAAACATATAAGAGCTATTGAGGAAACATGACAAAGTGTTCGGGCCACTAGCAGTAGGGAGGCCACTTGACAAGGGATTTGAGCATATTATTGAGTTAGAGGAGGGTGTGAAGCCCATGATCACCACACCATACATGCATCCAAATAAGTTTAAGGATGAGATATAAAAGGACATACAAGAGTTATTGGAGATGGGGCACATTAGACCTACCTCTAGTCCCTTTGCGTTTTTAGTGATATTGGTAAAGAAGAATGATAGCACGATGAGGATATGCATTGAATACAAGTCGTTGAATAAGAAGACCATCAAGAACCATTACTTGATACCTAGGATTGATGAGTTGATTGATGAGATACATGGGGTAGTGTACTTATCGAAGATTGATGTTTGATTGGGGTACCATCAAATCCGGTTCAGAGAGGAGGAAATCCATAAGACATCATTCAGATGTCACTATGAGAATTATGAGTTTCTAGTCATGCCCTTCAGATTGACTAATGCACTAGCCACCTTCCAGTCATGTATGAACCATATATTCAACATGCAATTGATAAAGTTCTTACTAATGTTCTTTGATGATCTACTGATCTACAATAGGACTTGGGAGGAACATATGAGGCATGTGGATGAGATTCTCAACATTATGAAGGAGCAATCATTTTTTGCCAAGGAGGCAAAGTGCGAGTTTGGGATGACATAAATTATCTATTTGAGGCATATGATTGGTGTTGAGGGAGTAAAGATGCATCAAGAGAATATCCAAACGATCTTAGATTGGCCCACCCCCAGATCACTTACAGAGCTATGAGGGTTCTTCGGGATATGCAACTACTACATGAGCTTTGTGAAGGGATTTTCATAGTTGGGTGTGCCACTAGAAGAACTCACAAAGAAGGGAGTGTTCAAATGGTCAAAGGAATCACATGTATCATTTGACAGAATGAAGAAGGTGATGAGCACTTTCTGAGTGTTAGCACTCCCAGATTTCTCACAACCATTTGTATTGAAGTGTAACGTGTTTGGTGAGGGGATAGGAGCAATATTGATGTAGAATCGACACCCCATATCTTTCGAGAGCAGTAAGATGAGGGGGAAAGAGAATCTACATCCTATATATGATAAGGATATGTTGTCCATCATGCATGCATTGGCCAAGTTCAGAAAATACTTGGTGGGAGGATGCTTTGTGGTTAGGACAGACCACGACAACTTGAGATATCTCTTAGAGCAGCGAGACCTGAGTGAGAGGCAACAAAAATGGGTAAGTAAGGTGCATGCATATGATTTTGACATTGAGTGCATAAAATTCAAGAAGATCATAGTTGTTTATGCCCTATCCAGGAGACCTACAACGTCCTCCATGAAATAGATCTCTATAGACTGGAAGTCCATTTTATTGGTAGATTACTCCAAGAATTACTTCGCTTGTGAGCTGATGGAGGGAATTATCTAGGATGACAAGTAGAGGGTAGTGGATGACATCATCTACTACAAAGACACAATCTATGTTGTCCCTGAGTCCACTCTCAATGATAAGATTTTGAGGGCAGTGCATAACGCACCACTAGCAAGGCACCCAGGGTATCTGAAGACCTACAAGAAGGTAAGGGAGAGATTCTCTTGGAAGGGTTTCAAGAAGGATGTACTTTGATATGTGAGATAGTGCATGATTTTATGTCATGAGGATGGATCCTGTTGTGGATCTGAAACATCGATCAAAAATCAATAACAATGTGGTTCTTCCAAACTCTAAAAAACAAAACTCTCACCACAGAAATCTAAACTATCGGTGCATGACTTATCAGTAGAAGAAGTTGGAGCTTATGTGAGAGAGTGCATGACTTCATTACAGGGTTGTCGAAGGTATAGGGTAGGGATTGTATCTACGTGGTAGTAGACAGGTTGACCAAATATGCGCACTTTTTTTCCATTCCTTCAGAGTACATCACATCTCAGGTAGTAAACATATTATTCAAGGAGGTGTTCAAACTACATGGTCTTCCTAGGAACATACTCAGTGATCGAAATAACAAGTTTCTTAGCACGTTTTGGCAGGAGTTGTTCTGGTTATCCAGGATGGAGTTAACACCTAGTACCAACTGTCACCCCCAGACATGTGGGGAGATAGTAAACAAGTGGATTGAGGGGTACTTGAGGAACTATGTGTCATGGCATTAGAAGGCATGGATAAATTGGTTGCATCTTGGGGAGCGTTGCTACAATACCACTCATCACATGTCCATTGGTATGAGCCCATTCCAAGCATTGTATGGCTACGATGCCCCATCATTTGTGGATTTGGAATTTGGGGAGAGCAGAGCCCCCAAGGCCAAAGATTGGTTGGAGGAGAGCCTAGACATCTTGAGAGTCCTGAAGGAGAATTTACAGGTTGCTCAAAATCAACAGAAGATGTATGTAGATAGGCATAGGGTGGAGCACAACTTTGAGGCTAGGGACATAGTATTTCTTAAGTTACAACCTTACAGACAATCTTCATTGAAGTAGAGTGGCGCAGAGAATTTGAATCCTCCCTTCTATGGACCCTACACAATGATAAGGAGAGTTAGGGAGGTAGCATACGAGTTGGAGCTTCCTGAGGGTAGCAAGATCCATAATGTGTTCCATGTATATTGACTCAAGGAGGCGTTAGGAAAACAGGTCACCACTTCGGAATATCTTCCTCCAGTAGACAAGGAAGGGAAGATGGTTCTGAATCCCGAAAGGACTGATGATGTCAAAGAGAGGAGGTTGAGGAGCATATTCATTCAAGAGTACCTAGTCATATGGAGAGGTTTTCCTGCAGAGGATGCTACTTGGAAAGGAGAGAAGATATTACAACACCCCAATTTGGAGTTTCTTGGGGACAAGAAATCTTAGGAAGGGAGGACTGTAGTTTCCCCTTCCAATTGATCATGATAGAGGATGACTTGGTAGCATATACGAATCCCATAGGCTATAGTCGACATAAAAACAGAATCACGGGGATTTATTTAGTGTCATTGGGTTAAAAGATAACAAAATCCAAAAGTGACATTAAATAAAAATAAATTACTTAATTACTTAAACATTAAAAAGTGANGTATTTGAAGATGGGCACAACATGACATGTACTCAGAGGATCAAGGGATTGGATGTGACATTGGGAAACTATACATTGACTGATGAATTTTATGTGGCAAGTTTGGCTAACACTCATATGGTATTAGGTGTCCAGTGGCTATACTCAATGGGAGACATCCTCATGAACTATTAGGAGATGAGGATGGATTTTAGAGACAAGGGAGGCCAATGAGTTTTTATGAGAGGTATGTCCACCGAAGCCCCCAAGATCGTGTCAAATAATCATATGAAGGCCATTTTTAGACATGGGGATGTGGCTTGCACAACAAAGTTCTTGATCACCACGTAGAAGCCATCACAAGACCATCAACATTATAATGAAAACATATAAGAGCTATTGAGGAAACATGACAAAGTGTTCGGGCCACTAGCAGTAGGGAGGCCACCTGACAAGGGATTTGAGCATATTATTGAGTTAGAGGAGGGTGTGAAGCCCATGATCACCACACCATACATGCATCCAAATAAGTTTAAGGATGAGATATAAAAGGCCATACAAGAGTTATTGGATATGGGGCACATTAGACCTACCTCTAGTCCCTTTGCGTTTTTAGTGATATTGGTAAAGAAGAATGATAGCACGATGAGGATATGCATTGAATACAAGTCGTTGAATAATAAGACCATCAAGAACCATTACTTGATACCTAGGATTGATGAGTTGATTGATGAGCTACATGGGGTAGTGTACTTATCGAAGATTGATCTTCGATTGGGGTACCATCAAATCCGGTTCAGAGAGGAGGATATCCATAAGACATCATTCATATGTCACTACGAGAATTATGAGTTTCTAGTCATGCCCTTCGGATTGACTAATGCACTAGCCACCTTCCAGTCATGTATGAACCATATATTCAACATGCAATTGAGAAAGTTCTTACTAATGTTCTTTGATGATCTATTGATCTACAATAGGACTTGGGAGGAACATATGAGGCATGTGGATGAGATTCTCAACATTATGAAGGAGCAATCATTTTTTGCCAAGGAGGCAAAGTGCGAGTTTGGGATGACATAAATTATCTATTTGGGGCATATGATTGGTGTTGATGGAGTAAATATGCATCAAGAGAAGATCCAAACGATCTTAGATTGGCCCACCCCCAGATCACGGGTTCTTCGGGAGATGCAACTACTACATGAACTTTGTGAAGGGATTTTCATAGTTGGGTGTGCCACTAGCATACCTCACAAAGAAGGGAGTGTTAAAATGGTCAAAGGAAGCACATGTAGCATTTGATGGAATGAAGAAGGTGATGAGCACTTTCTGAGTGTTAGCACTCCCAGATTTCTCACAACCATTTGTATTGAAGTGTAACATGTTTGGTGAGGGGATAGGAGCAATATTGATGTAGAATCGACACCCCATATCTTTCGAGAGCAGGAAGCTGAGGGGGAAAGAGAATCTACATTTTATATATGATAAGGATATGTTGTCCATCATGCATGCATTGGCCAAGTTCAGAAAATACTTGGTGGGAGGATGCTTTGTGGTTAGGACAGACCACGACAACTTGAGATATCTCTTAGAGCAGCGAGACCTGAGTGAGAGGCAACAAAAATGGGTAAGTAAGGTGCATGCATATGATTTTGACATTGAGTGCATAAAATTCAAGAAGATCATAGTTGTTGATGCCCTATCCAGGAGACCTGCAACGTCCTCCATGAAAGAGATCTCTATAGACTGGAAGTCCATTTTATTGGTAGAGTACTCCAAAAATTACTTCGCTTGTGAGATGATGGAGGGAATTATCTAGGATGACAAGTAGAGGGTAGTGGATGACATCATCTACTACAAAGACAGAATCTATGTTGTCCCTGAGTCCACACTCAAGGATAAGATTTTGAGGGCAGTGCATAACGCACCACTAGCAAGGCACCCAGGGTATCTGAAGACCTACAAGAAGGTAAGGGAGAGATTCTCTTGGAAGGGTTTCAAGAAGGATGTACTTTGATATGTGAGATAGTGCATGATTTTATGTCATGAGGATGGATCCTGTTGTGGATCCGAAACATCGATCAAAAATCAATAACAATGTGGTTCTTCCAAACTCTAGAAAACAAAACTCTCACCACAAAAATCTAAACTATCGGTGCATGACTTATCAGTAGAAGAAGTTGGAGCTTATGTGAGAGAGTGCATGACTTCATTACAGGATTGTCGAAGGTATAGGGTAGGGATTGTATCTACGTGGTAGTAGACAGGTTGACCAAATATGCGCACTTTTTTCCATTCCTTCAGAGTACATCACATCTCAGGTAGTAAACATATTATTTAAGGAGGTGTTCAAACTACATGGTCTTCCTAGGAACATACTCAGTGATCGAAATAACAAGTTTCTTAGCACGTTTTGGAAGGAGTTGTTCTGGTTATCCAGGATGGAGTTAACACCTAGTACCAACTGTCACCCCCAGACATGTGGGGAGATAGTAAACAAGTGGATTGAGGGGTACTTGAGGAACTATGTGTCATGGAAGTAGAAGGCATGGATAAATTGGTTGCATCTTGGGGAGCGTTGCTACAATACCAGTCATCACATGTCCATTGGGATGAGCCCATTCTAAGCATTGTATGGCTACGATGCCCCATCATTTGTGGATTTGGAATTTGGGGAGAGCAGATCCCCCAAGGCCAAAGATTGGTTGGAGGAGAGCCTAGACATCTTGAGAGTCCTGAAGGAGAATTTATAGGTTGCTCAAAATCAACAGAAGATGTATGTAGATAGGCATAGGGTGGAGCACAACTTTGAGGCTAGGGACATAGTATTTCTTAGGTTACAACCTTACAGACAATATTCATTGAAGTAGAGTGGCGCAGAGAATTTGAAGCCTCGCTTCTATGGACCCTACACAATGATAAGGAGAGTTAGGGAGGTAGCATACGAGTTGGAGCTTCCTAAGGGTAGCAAGATCCATAATATGTTCCATGTATCTTGCCTCAAGGAGGCGTTAGGACAACATGTCACCACTTCGGCATATCTTCCTCCAGTAGACAAGGAAGGGAAGATGGTTCTGAATCCCGAAAGGACTGATGATGTCAAAGAGAGGAGGTTGAGGAGCATATTCATTCAAGAGTACCTAGTCATATGGAGAGGTTTTCCTGCAGAGGATGCTACTTGGAAAGGAGAGAAGATATTACAACACCCCAATTTGGAGTTTCTTGGGGACAAGAAATCTTAGGAAGGGAGGACTGTAGTTTCCCCTTCCAATTGATCATGATAGAGGATGACTTGGTAGCATATACGAATCCCATAGGCTATAGTCGACATAAAAACAGAATCACGGGGATTTATTTAGTGTCATTGGGTTAAAAGATAACAAAATCCAAAAGTGACATTAAATAAAAATAAATTACTTAATTACTTAAACATTAAAAAGTGANGTATTACAACTGTCATTACAACCATTATATCTTGTGTGCTATTGTTGTTGTCATCACAACCAATAAGGAATTGTATTGTTGTCAACTTTGAGTGTTTACATCCATAATAAAGATGCCATGATTAACTCTTGTTGCTATGTACTTGGATGCATACCATATGTTTGATTAAGTGCCCGTAAGCAGAATACATGTGAACTATTTTTTAAAAGTTGCCAACCAAATTACAGTTTTAAAGTATATGATAGTAAACTGTATCACAAAGAACCATAACTAGATATAACATTGACAACAAACACAATATTTTAGCTCAACAAACATTGAGGATATTACAATGGTATCAAAGTCGATGATCTTGCCAGCCTGTGACCATATTGATGACTAAAAGGAGGGGGTGTGGAGGAAAGCCTTTGCCCAAGACATCAGAAGGAGAAGAGGTAGAAGGAAACATGGGAGACAACCAAGAGGATTTTATGCTCTAAATATTAAATAACCTGGTCAAGGGACATAATTTGGCTTCCCAGAGACAGACAAAGACCCCTAAACTCTAGCAACAGACCCTTCAGGTGCTCACACAATTGGTGGGCCAACGAGGGAATATGTTTAGTACAAGACAAGGTGGACCTAGTGGACCCCATGGGGGTGACGGGATACATGCAGAGGGTAGAAATAACCATACCCTAGCTCAGAGCAGGAGCCTAAGGATCCATAGGCTCCTATTACCACAATTTTTGGTAGGGAAGCCTATAGGAACACAAGAGCAGTTGGATCAAGAGCTTGATGTTAACTCCTCATATAGGGAGTGTGATGCGTTAAATGAATATATTTGGGAGAAATTGTCGTATTCGGACTTCTACAACCTCAAGAAGAGGAACATACTTAGGGAGTGAAACAAAGTATCACAAAACCAATAGAACTTTGATCTCATGCGCAAGGTGGGTAGGTTGACTATCCCATCTTTTGACAGGTCTTCCAAGAGCACAACTAGAGCATGGGTGCAAAAGTTGGACACTTACCTCCAACTTAACCCAATGACCAAGGCAGAAGAAATCAAGTATGCCACCCTTCACTTGGAAGGAGAAGCTCATGAGTGGTGGTACCATGGGCTGGTGAAAATAGGGAACACCAACATCACTTCATATGTGGACTTCACTAAGAGCTTGATGGACAGGTTTGACAAGAAGGATCATGAGATACACTTCAGGGAGTTGGCACAATGGAGAAAAAAAGGTATACCTGATGCATACATCACATATTTTTAGAGGATGGCACTCATGGTGATAGACATTTCTCATAAATGGTTGGTGATGCTATTCACAGAGGGTCTAACTGAGCCCCTAAGAGGATGGGTGAATGCCTTTAGGCCAACCACATTATAGGATGACATCATGAGAACCCAAGACATGAGGGACATTGTCTCCAATCAGGTACCAACAAAACCCTTCATTCCTCACAGGGGTAAAGAGATGAAGTTTCCCCAAAAGCCATGGACAGAGAAGGATGAGATGGATGAGGAGACATGGAGAGAACTAAGGAGGAAGAAACTTTATTTTAGTTACAAATAACCGTGGGAGTCGGGTCACTGATGCATGGGAAAGGGGAAATTCCACTACATAGAGGTATTTTCCAATGAGGAGGAGGATGGCGAGGACGAGATAGTTCATGCACATGATAGCGAGAAGAGTAGTGGTGATGGAGAGCCATCACACCTTGAGGTTACAACACAGGCATAGTTGCAAGAAGGTGTCGAAAAGGTGACCATTTACACACTTTCAAGAGTTCCCAAATATTACACCTTCAAGATTAGAGGCATTTTGTAAGGGCAAAGAGTCACAACACTGATTGATGGTGCGACCACCCACAACTTCATTGATGTAGCACTTTTCACTTTGAGACACATCCTTGTGGAGCATTTTGAGGGTTTCAGTGGGGTATTTGAAGATGGGCACAAATGACATGTACTCAGAGGATCAAGGGATTGGATGTGACATTGGGAAACTATACATTGATTGATGAATTTTATGTGGCAGGTTTGGCTAACACTCATATGGTATTAGGTGTCCAGTGGCTATACTCAATGGGAGACATCCTCATGAACTATCAGGAGATGAGGATGGATTTTAGAGACAAGGGAGGCCAATGAGTTTTTCTGAGAGGTATGTCCACGGAAGCCCCCAAGATCGTGTCAAATAATCATATGAAGGCCATTTTTAGACATGGGGATGTGGCTTGCACAACAAAGTGCTTGATCCCCACGTAGAATCCATCACAAGACCATCAACATTATAATGCAAACATATAAGAGCTATTGAGGAAACATGACAAATTGTTCGGGCCACTAGCAGTAGGGAGGCCAGCTGACAAGGGATTTGAGCATATTATTGAGTTAGAGGAGGGTGTGAAGCCCATGATCACCACACCATACATGCATCCAAAGAAGTTTAAGAACGAGATATAAAAGGCCATACAAGAGTTATTGGAGATGGGGCACATTAGACCTAGCTCTAGTCCCTTTGCGTTTTCAGTGATATTGGTAAAGAAGAATGATAGCACGATGAGGATATGCATTGAATACAAGGCGTTGAATAAAAAGACCATCAAGAACCATTACTTGATACCTAGGATTGATGAGTTGATTGATGAGCTACATGGGGTAGTGTAATTATCGAAGATTGATCTTCGATTGGGGTACCATCAAATCCGGTTCAGAGAGGAGGAAATCCATAAGACATCATTCAGATGTCACTACGAGAATTATGAGTTTCTAGTCATGCCCTTCGGATTGACTAATGCACTAGCCACCTTCCATTCATGTATGAACCATATATTCAACATGCAATTGAGAAAGTTCTTACTAATGTTCTTTGATGATCTACTGATCTACAATAGGACTTGGGAGGAACATATGAGGCATGTGGATGATATTCTCAACATTATGAAGGAGCAATCATTTTTTGCCAAGGAGGCAAAGTGCGAGTTTGGGATGACATAAATTATCTATTTGGGGCATATGATTGGTGTTGATGGAGTAAAGATGCATCAAGAGAAGATCCAAACGATCTTAGATTGGCCCACCCCCAGATCACTTATAGAGATGTGAGGGTTCTTCGGGATATGCAACTACTACATGAACTTTGTGAAGGGATTTTCATAGTTGGGTGTGCCACTAGCGGACCTCACAAAGAAGGGAGTGTTCAAATGGTCAAAGGAAGCACATGTAGCATTTGACAGAATGAAGAAGGTGATGAGCACTTTCTGAGTGTTAGCACTCCCAGATTTCTCACAATCATTTGTATTGAACTGTAACGTGTTTGGTGAGGGGATAGGAGCAATATTGATGTAGAATCGACACCCCATATCTTTCGAGAGCAAGAAGCTGAGGGGGAAAGAGAATCTACATCCTATATATGATAAGGATATGTTGGCCATCATGCATGTATTGGCCAAGTTCATAAAATACCTGGTGGGAGGACGCTTTGTGGTTAGGACAGACCACGACAACTTGCGATATCTCTTGGAGCAGCTAGCCCTGAGTGAGAGGAAACAAAAATGGGTAAGTAAGGTGCATGCATATGATTTTGACATTGAGTGCATAAAATTCAAGAAGATCATAGTTGTTGACGCCCTATCCAGGAGACCTGCAACGTCCTCCATGAAAGAGATCTCTATAGACTGGAAGTCCATTCTATTGGTAGAGTACTCCAAGAATTACTTCTCTTGTGAGCTGATGGAGGGAATTATCTAGGATGACAAGTAGAGGGTAGTGGATGACATCATCTACTACAAATACATAATCTATGTTGTCCTTGAGTCCACACTCAAGGATAAGATTTTGAGGGCAGTGCATAATGCACCACTAGCAAGGCACCCAGGGTATCTGAAGACCTACAAGCAGGTAAGGGAGAGATTCTCTTGGAAGGGTTTCAAGAAGGATGTACTTTGATATGTGAGATAGTGCAGGATTTTATGTCATGAGGATGGATCCTGTTGTGGATCCGAAACATCGATCAAAAATCGATAACAATGTGGTTCTTCCAAACTCTAAAAGACAAAACTCTCACCATAGAAATCTAAACTATCGGTGCATGACTTATCAGTAGAAGAAGTTGGAGCTTATGTGAGAGAGTGCATGACTTCATTACAGGGTTGTCAAAGGTATAGGGTAGGGATTGTATCTACGTGGTAGTAGACAGGTTGACCAAATATGAGCACTTTTTTTCCATTCCTTCAGAGTACATCACATCTCAGGTAGTAAACATATTATTCAAGGAGGTGTTCAAACTACATGGTCTTCCTAGGAACATACTCAGTGACCGAAATAACAAGTTTCTTAGCACGTTTTGGCAGGAGTTGTTCTGGTTATCCAGGATGGAGTTAACACCTAGTACCAACTGTCACCCCTAGACATGTGGGGAGATAGTAAACAAGTGGATTGAGGGGTACTTGAGGAACTATGTGTCATGGCAGTAGAAGGCATGGATAAATTGGTTGCATCTTGGGGAGCATTGATACAATACCACTCATCACATGTCCATTGGGATGAGCCCATTCCAAGCATTGTATGGCTACGATGCCCCATCATTTGTGGATTTGGAATTTGGGGAGAGCAGAGCCCCCAAGGCCAAAGATTGGTTGGAGGAGAGCCTAGACATCTTGAGAGTCCTGAAGGAGAATTTACAGGTTGCTCAAAATTAGCAGAAGATGTATGTAGATAGGCATAGGGTGGAGCACAACTTTGAGGCTAGGGACATAGTATTTCTTAGGTTACAACCTTACAGACAATCTTCATTGAAGTAGAGTGGCGCAGAGAATTTGAAGCCTCGCTTCTATGGACCCTACACAATGATAAGGAGAGTTAGGGAGGTAGCATACGAGTTGGAGCTTCCTGAGGGTAGCAATATCCATAATATGTTCCATGTATCTTGCCTCAAGGAGGCGTTAGGACAACAGGCCACGACTTCGGCATATCTTCCTCCAGTAGACAAGGAAGGGAAGATGGTTCTGAATCCTGAAAGGACTGATGATGTCAAAGAGAGGAGGTTGAGGAGCATATTCATTCAAGAGTACCTAGTCATATGGAGAGGTTTTCCTGCAGAGGATGCTACTTGGGAAGGAGAGAAGATATTACAACACCCCAATTTGGAGTTTCTTGAGGACAAGAAATATTAGGAAGGGAGGACTGTAGTTTCCCCTTTCAATTGATCATGATAGAGGATGACTTGGTAGCATATACGAATCCCATAGGCTTTAGTCGACAAAAAAACAGAACCACGGGGATTTATTTAGTGTCATTGGGTTAAAAGATAACAAAATCCAAAAGTGACATTAAATAAAAATAAATTACTTAATTACTTAAACATTAAAAAGTGATTTTGAATGTTTAAGTGAATATTAGAGGGAAAATAAGGCAAGGGCTTGATTTGGTCAAAAGGTGAAAGATCTAGAAGGATCAAAGGAAGAATAAAAGGAGGGATAGCCCCTCACTTTATTATTATGATTTGATCTCTCATTTTGGAGTGCTCTTAGAGCCATTGTTTTGTTAGGGTTTAGCAAAACTCTTCTACACTTCAAGTTGGTTTTGGTGGTGAGATACCCACCCTAACTAACCAAGAGGGGGGATCCATTTAGGATATCCAGAGGAGCTTTATCAAATTTGTTTATTTTCAGTTTGAAGGAAGATTGATCTGGTTAGGGAGGTTGTGGAGCATCTTGAGGAGATTGATCTCATGTTTTACAAATCCATGGCATCTAGAGGAGTTGTGAGAACTTGAGGGTGGATCGTGACACTTGGAGAGGTTGCATAGGGGGGGGTTATATCCTTCCTAGCCAAGCTATGAGAGCATTGTGGGGTTTGGGAAGCAAACCACAGTGTTTTTTGCACTAGCCAAGGGTTCAAGGAGAGACCACATAATGTCTTGGTAGTCTGTGTGGATTTCTAGAGAAAACCGAGGAGTTTGAGGAGGGTCATGCCACTTGGGTAATCTGTTGTGGTTTTATTGGGGGGAGTTGCACCATCACTTGCAGGTTCATGTTCTCAGAAGAGTCTGCAATTCCATTCTGATGAGGTTGATCCCTCTTCTTGATAGGTCGAGTGCCTTCTTTGTTGGAAGAAAGGGTTTGGAAGCAAGTTCGTGGGGCTAGGAGGAAGAGTCTTGGAGTAGTCTACATCAATTATTGGCATCATTCCCAGGTTATGTTTATTTATTGTGTGTGTTAGCATCATTCCCACGTTCTGTTTATTTATTCTATGTGTTAGGAGATTTTATTGTTGTCATTATAGCCATTAGATTGAGTGTGTCAAGGGTATTCTAGTTGTCATTACAACCATTATATCTTGTGTGTTATTGTTGTTGTCATCACAACCAATAAAGAATTGTATTACTGTCAACTTTGAGTGTTTACATCGATAATAAAGATGCCATGATTACCTCTTAATACTGTGTACTTGGATGCATACCATATGTTTGATTAAATTCCCATAAGAATAATAAATGTGCATTGTTTGTTAAAAGTTGCCAACCAAATTATAGTTTTAAAGTATATGATAGTGAATTGTATGACAAAGAACCATAACCAGATATAACATTGATGGAAAACACAATATTTTACTTAGCAACCATTGAGGATATTACATAGATGGTGA
>JZKD02S1824528.1:14732-32439 GCA_000966675.3 Picea glauca | reverse complement strand
CAGGAGATCATTTTCCCACGCCCAATCGAACACATAGACATTAGAACCAAGAAGTGAGTTTTCCAGCGAAACTAAAGAACCGCGAAGAGAATTAGAGAGTGCTCTGCGAATTGCAAAGAAAATTAAAGAATGATGTGCAGAAGAGCAAAGAGGAATGGAAAACGGAAAGTGGAAGGAGTACTGAAAAAGCGATGGATTCATTGGATGTATTCGCTTCACTTTGTGAAAAAATATGGATGTATTCGCTTCACTTTGTGAAAAAACAAATGAATGGTTGTAATTCACTTTATATCTCAACCATTCATTTGTTATATCTGTTTTAATTGTATATGACATAGAACGAGACATTCATTTGTTGCCATTGGGTATATGTCTGGTCTCTTAGATATGTCTCATTCTATAAATATGACATATACAATTAGAATTAGGTATATGTCTTGTCTCTTAGATATGTCTCATTCTATGAATATGACATTTTCTTAATGTTGTTCCACGTAAAAAGAGTGATGTCTTCTACAAGTAGAAAACATATATATATTAGAAGAATTGGTATTGGTTGGAATTTTATTTTTAATAAGTTTAATTTGCTTATTGTATGATATTATAAGGAAATTTAAGAGATGTTTTTTTTATATTTATAATATTATTTTTATTAAATTTTTTTAGTAAATTTAAAGGATGTTTTTTCAATTTTGTGGATGGTATTTTTTTTAATTATAGGAATCGGTAATTTGTAAGATTGATCTGGGTTAGGCCGGAGAAGATCAATCATGTTGGATCCCACATAACCTAAGAGTATATCCAATAGCCCACAAGTTAGATTTACCAAACACTTCTGACTTAGTAAGGGCCAAGGCTTCTCGAAGCTCACCTCACTCTGTGGACCGCTATTCTAGGGGGTGTCTACCCTTTAGCCTTATCACAACATGCCAACATGTCCACTTTGAGGGGAAGTACTTGTACTTGGGGGTTTTCCCTAGACTTTGTAGCCTCGATGATATTTTAGTATAAAATAGTGTACTTCATTTAAGGCTATTTGAACTCAACATTTATGGGTGTGAAACTAGCCAAATGTTTAGGAATATTAGCACAATCGGTCGAGCTAACCCCTTGGATACAATCTAACAAGATGTCAAACTAACATATGAGATCAAAAATACCATATTTATGAGACAAATCAATTGAATTAATTCATTGTCCACTTATAATAATAAAAATAATCTAATTCAAGGTCAAAATCTAGTTAGAGGTCAAATTTACTTATGAGACCCTCTTGTTTCTGAGACAAGGGATCCCCTCTACCCATTGATTTGATTACTAAGTTCACATAGGTCTACATATCGTTGTGGTAATTTCCCAATTTACACATCTCATTTATATTATTTTGTAGAGTGCACTTCATGTCTCTAGATGCAACAAAAATAATAGATATTCTGAGTCATAATAGTTTTTATATAATAGCAACTCAATGCATCGATAGGCTTTTGGGTAACATTGACATAAGTGGATCATGTTAATAGATGCCCAATGCCATATTAAAAAATATTACTACATTAATTTTTTTTCCTTAAATTTAAAACCAAGCCACCCATTGATCTAGGTGGATATTGGTGGCCACCCACCTATTCCATATTCCAACTGGCTCATCTGAACAATTTTCAGTTTAGCATGTTTCTCTGTAATGGGGACATTTCTTTGTAATTGTGGGTTCTGCACTTACGAGGTTGTCCTGAAGCCCTACACAACATCCAAGTGGATATTGGTGGTTGCCCACCTATTCCAACTGGTTTATTTTGGAAGTTTTCATGTCAATACATCTTTCTATACTTCCAAGGCCATTTTGAGGCTCTAAACAGTGTTTTATTGGCTTGCCAAAGTCAAATTGTAGACGCAGTCAGAGTTTGATGGCATAATGTGTAGTTCTCGAAAAGACCTTTCCAATGGGCTATCATGCACCTAAAACGAAGATCGTATGCAAAAGTTATGACCCAGGGAAGTTAATGTACTAACTTACCCCAATGGGGCCCACATGACTTTTGGCGCTTCATCTCCTAGGGTTAGGTTTTTGGATGTCTAGGGTTTTGGCATTCATATTTATCATAAAAAAGGCATTCAGAGCCTCATTGTAATCATCTTCTTGCGAATGAGCGTAGCTGTCACATCTCTTCTCATAGATAAAGCTACCACCATTCTAGCGAGTCTTGCACTCTGTATTTTTACAGTTTCTATACCTTTCTTTCATTCATAGAAATCATGTATTGTTGTATTTCTCTTTTTTTGACAATTTCTATGTGTATTTCATTGTAATATCTCTGCTTTCATTTTGTTCCAAAAATAATCTGGATCAATGGTATCAAAACAGGCTGCTCTTGATCGTTTTTTCAGTGCATGTCCCTGACGAGGTTCGAGTATACCCAATTGGGTCTCGAGCTTGTCTCTCTTGAGGAAAATCGCTCTCGCACGCCCAAGAAACCCTCGATGACAACAAAAAAGAAAAATGACGGAGCATAAGATTCTATTAACCTGTTGCTTGAGCAAGCTCTTGCGCGACAGAGGGACGAAATGATGGAGAATTTTTCCCACATCCTTCTACGTCTGTCCATAGCAATAGATGCATCTTCATCAAACGACCACTTTGGAGGAACCTCTCCCTTCAAGGTACAAGTTAATTTTGATATTCCCGTATTTGAAGGTTAGATAGATGTGGATGCCTTAGAAAAATGGTTAAATCTGCTAGAAGGTTATTTCATTGTTCACAATTTTTTCGATAGAGAAAATATCACCTTCACACTCCTCAAGGCTCTCCCCCATGTCAAACATTGGTGGGAAATTTACTGGGAGAAAAGTTCCACAGAGGAATCTGAAATATATGGGGTTGAGCCCACTTGAGATTTTTTTGTGGATGCAGTCAATGAACAATACTACCCTATTGATAACTATGAAGACCTGTACATGAGATGGACCACACTGTGGCAAGAGATGAGCCAAACAATGCCAAAGTAAACAAATACTTTCCATACCTTGTGCACCAAGATGGATATCAAAGACTCCGAGCAACATTTGGTTATGAAATACCGTGGGGCTTTGCATAGGTACATCCAAACCGAAATGGATTTCCTAAACATCTCATCATTGGGAGATGCCTATCGATATGCGACCAAAATCAAGTAGAAATTTAGGCACCAGAACAAATGAGAGTTTGGGTCTGCAAATCCGCAACAACCAAAGCATGGTAAGGACGACCCTAACCAATAGTCTCCCGAAAACTAGTCCAAGACACATGAAAAGAAGGGTTACTAAAGGAAAGACAAAGAATGACACTCAGAAGTGTTGCGACTTCCACAAAAACCCCTGGCACAACACCGATGAATGTTGCTCGAAAAAATCATTGGTGGTTGAGGTCAAAGACACTGAGCCGAACCATGATTTGGAATCTGATCTTGAAAATATTGAAAATAGATAGATCATCGACGCAGACCCCACTCCTACTGTCATGACCACAACAATTCAGCCATAAGAACTAGTAGATCCTGAAGAGGGGGAGCGCCTCCTCCATTCACAGATGTGGATGAAGGGGACCCCGCTGCATTTCATTATTGATAGTGGCAGCCATAAGAACCTCATCTCAGCTAAGGTCGTCAAACAATTGGGGTTGTCGACAACACCACACTCACATCCATACAACATCGGGTGGCTTCACCGGGGAAGAGATCTCTGTGTCACCCAACAATGTTGCTTGTCCTATGGCATCCAACCCTTCAAGGATGAGGTAATGTGTGATATTTCCCCTTTTGATGTCTGTGATGTTGTTTTGGGCCAATCATATATGTGGAAACATCGTGATGTTTATGAGTCTCGACCCCGTAGTGTCATTATTACTCTGGGGGGTCCTCTCTATAGGATACAAGAGGTAGTTCCAACTACAGTTCCACCAAAATAGACTGCAAAATTCATCCTCTTCACAGTCTGTTCAAAGGATGCACATAAGGCCACTACAACTACTACAACCTCAACACCTTCTATCCAACATAAGTAGATTGTAGAAGAGAAATAAGATATTGTTTCTTCACCTACAGTGGTGCCTACACAATGCCCCGTCAAGCCCAGAGACAATAGGTTGGTGGAACAGATTCAACCTCACTAGCAACAAGTTTGTGACAACCTTCCACAGACCAAGCAACGCAACTTCTCCAACAAGGCACACAGCTCACCAAGATTCAGATTTAGAAAAAAAATTCCCCTCTTACTGGGGCACTCAACACAATGGATACCATTGCTTCCTAAGAGGGGAGGATTCATCCAGGTGGATATTGGTGGCCACCCACATGTTCCATATTCCAACTGGCCCATTTGGAAAATTTTCAGTTTAGCACGTTTCACTGTAATGGGGACATTTCTTTGTAATTGTGGGTTCTGCACTTACAGGGATGTCCTGAATCCCTACACAACATCCAGGTGGATATTGGTGGCCGCCCACGTATTCCAACTGGTTTATTTTGGAAGTTTTCATGTCAGTACATCTTTTTGTACTTCCAGGGCCGTTTTGGGGCTCTAAACAATGTTTTCATGGCTTTCCATAGTCAAAATGTATACAGAGTCAAAGTTTGACGACATAATGCGTAGTTCTCAAAAAGACCTTTCCAATGGGCTATCACGCGCCTAAAACGAAGATCATATGCAAAAGTTACGAGAAATTAATGTACTAACTTACCCCAGCGAGGCCCACATGACTTTTGACGCTTCATCTCATAGGGTTAGGTTTTTGGATGTCTAGGGTTTTGACATTCATGTTTATCATAAAAAAGACCTTCAGAGCTTCATTGTAATCATCTTATTGCGAATGAGCGTAGCCGTCACATCTCTTCTCAGAGATAAAGTTGCCACCATTCTAGCGAGTCTTGCACTCTGTATTTTTACAGTTTCTGTACATTTCTTTCATTAATAGAAATCATGTATTGTTGTATTTCTCTGTTTTTGGCAATTTCTATGTATATTTCATTGTAATATCTCTACTTTCATTTCATTCCGAAAATAATCCGGATCACACACCATGTGTATTAGTCTATTATCTTATATTGTACAACAAAGAAATGCAAATTTGACATGTACAACAAAGAAAGCCTACATCTATTAAGCATCGACAAGAGATTGAGATGATTGCATTATCACACTAATTTAAAAAAAGTTTGCAACACACTTTTTTTATCCCTCTCCACACTTTAAAATCCGAAGTTGATGGATAATTTGATAATTTGATGCATGAACTTTATGGAAATAAAATTTGTATGATATTTTGAAAAGTCCAACTTTTCAAGTGGAAACTCCACCCATCTTTAGGGACAAATAAAGTTGAAATAACATAAAAGAGTGTTGGTGTCGAGATTTATAAGGTTAAAAATAAAAGATAATTGTTGTGAATCATGATCGACATATCATGATACCATGAGGACATTTTTAAAAAAGATAAAATAATAAAGGAAAGTTGATTATTGTCAATGTAAAACAAAATTGAAATTTAAAAGAGGTGATAAAGGAAAACATAATATATTAATAATAATGGCGCCTTTGTGGTATGTCCATCATAATTCACAATGGTTATCCTTTGTTTTTGATCTTATAAATCTCAATCCTTGTGCACTGTTTTATGTTATTTCAACTTTATTTTTCCTTGAAGATGGGTGGAGTGGACTGTGTTGAATTATTGTAACTTCGAAGAATATTCTACTTATATTTGAGTCATTATTGTATAGATCAAATCCCCTTCTATGGATTGATCAAGTCGATTCTTGTATAAGATCAAATCCCCTTTTGTGGACTGGTCAAACATGTATTTGTATGGTGGTATTTGTAAAGTCGACCCCTAGTAATTGTAAAGTGGTTTTAGCCACTTCTAGCAGAAGTCGACCCCACCAAGTGAAGAATCACAACCCTAGCGCCATCTCACAACTTGTATTTATATGTGAGGATGGTGTGAGACAAATAGTGCTTTGCATCTCTTAGGCAGTGAGACAAATAGTGCTTTGCAAAAAGCACATAGAGCTATCGCATGATTGTGCAAATTAAGTTGCAGTTGAGCAAGTTGAAGCAAGCTCCAAGAGCTTGGTATGGCAGGATTGATAATTTTCTAGTGAGCTTGGATTTACCAAGAGTAAAGTTGATCCCAACCTTTACTTCAAGATTGAGAATGGTGGACCAGTTATATTTTTTCTATATGTGGATGAGTTATTCTTGACAAATGAAGAAAAGATCATCACAGATTGTAAGAAGAATCTTGCTGCTGAATTTGAAATGAGGACCTAGGCCCAATGCACTATTTCTTAGGTCTTGAAATATAACAGAGAACCCAATGTTCCATGATAAGATGAAGCACATAGAGATATGGTATCAATACATTTGTGACATGGTGCAGAAGGGAGTTGTAAAGTGTCAATATGTTGGCACAAAAGAACAGGTTGCAGATGTGTTGACTAAGCCTCTATCTCGTGTGAAGTTTAAGTACTTCTGAGACAAACTTGGTGTAGTTTGGAAGAACCTCCCTCGAAAGGGGGAGTGATGTTGATGATACTATGGTATCCTGACCAACAATGGGTAGCTCAGTTAGGATTTTATATCCTAGGAGACTGATCATCCTTGGGAAGATCCTGAAGGTCCGATAAGGACGGTCTGTCAGAGTACCTATGCATGTATATGCTAGTTGTGGTCAATAGTGGTAGCTCTGTTAGGATTATATATCCTAGGGAATCTTATTATTCCTGGGAAGATCTCAAAGGTCCAGTAAGGACAATCTATCAGAGTACCACAGATGTTGTTGTTGATGCACCTGCCTCATTCTGTTGCCACATATTGATGTTGATATTCCAGCTTCGTGTTGTTGATGTTGATGTTCTAGCTTCGTACTATTGATGTTGATGTTACATCTTCATGTTGTTGATGTCGTTGTTCCAGCTTCGTGCCGTTGATGTTGATGTTGCAACTTCATGTTGTTGATGATGATGTTTCTCCAGCTCCACGCTATAGATGGTGATGATGTTCAATTTTTGTTGATGTTGATGATGAAAAAATTCTAATGACCTATAGATATGATCGATAGTGTTCCCGATACAGATGATGATGTCCCCTCCTCTTAATGATTTATTGAGTCCAATTAGTTGTTATCAATGTTGTCAGTAGAATACCCTTATTGTTAAGGTGTAGTGTTGAAATATTGTAACTTCAAAGAATATTCTACCTAAGAGAGAGTTGAATATTATTATTATATTATATTTAAGTAGGCCCTATTGTGACTTAGTAAAAGTCGTCCCTATTGTGCCTTGACAGTTAATTGTAAATTAAGAGGGTAAAGTGATAGGTTGGCCCAGACCTAATTATAGGATGGCCATATCACTATTTATAAGAGAGACCAATGCCTCATTTGGACTCACTCACCAACTAGCTATGTAGTGCGTAAGTCTTGGATGAGAAACTGTTGCAACTAGGGGTGACGTCAAGGAGGGTTTTGGTCTATCTCTTGGTATTTATTGGTTAAGTGGTGCACTACTCTTCCTAGTGAAGGAGTAGAGGAGGATCTTTTGTTCGATCTTTGGTCTATCTATATTGAGGTAGTTTTTGTTGGGTTTTCTCCCCCATGAGGGTTTTCCACAATAATATGTGTGTCTCTATTGTTTCTGTGATTGCCTCTCTTTCAATGATCTTATTTATGCAACCAATGTGCTAAATGATTATAATAATAAATAAGAATCATAACTGCTAGTTGTATAAGTAAAACTTCAACACGGACATGGGTTTTCCATGTGCTATAGTGAGTCTCTGATATACATGCAGGGTTGAACAATAGTACGTGGCCCAATATCTTAGGGCACAAACTAAGGAAGTTAGACCGTATCCTTATCCGTACTACCCAATTACCCAAGTACTAGAGAGTATATTTTCGAGTGTTGTTCTCGGTGGCACTATAGCAGTCAGGTGACCGATCGATTGATCTATAGTGGGGTTCATGATACCCAGGCAAGTTTGTATACATGTGATGTCTAATGCGCTACCACTCGAAGGGGTACCAATGGGGGTTACAAGGGTATCCAATAATGTGAGCTTAAAAACCTCTTGTAATTCCTACGTGTATTCTTCCTTGACTGTAGATTTATGCGTTGAACGACAAATCACTGTAGTTTAAATATGTTAGAACACGTCTCTACCCTGAAAAAAATTAACCCACAATTTCTATCAAGGAAAGTGCTCTGATACCACTTGTTATGCACTTGGTTATGTTATATTGAGCAGAAACAAAAATATCACAAAAATTACCAACGAAACAATATAATATAGAGAACAACACACCAAAATGATACATTTATTGAAATGCGAGCAATGTTCACTTGCCTCTTCGAAGCGACAACATCTAACAGAGCAACGCTCTATTACAATAATTCTCAAGACAAGAGTTCTCATGTCCTCGATTCCTATTTATACTAAATCTATCCACCAAAAGAACTATCTAGAGGAAGATCTTTCTAGAAGTAGAAGCTTCTATCAGATCTTTTTACATTTGACTTGTTCATCTTATTACTAGGCCTTATTTATTAATATCAACCTTTATTACATAGAAAATATAATATTCTACATACATAAAGTTAAAAAGGTTACGTACCTAACACTACTAATTACCAAAATGTACCATACATTTATATTCACTGAAAGATTGGAAAAATGCATGAATGGATTGAATATTGGATGGACTTGACTTTGTGAAAATACCAATTATAAAAGTGAATTTGAATTCATTTATGATCAATCGTGAATAACTTGACTTTGCCCACTACAATGATAAAAGTGAATTCATTCATTTCTAATCCATAATGGAATTTAAAAAAGTTAATGGATTCATTGTGTGGACTTGACCCGGCTAGTCATGAGAAGAATGAAAAAGAATTGAAAAAGGTTGACTTGACTTCCCCATTACCAATTTCCAAAGAGATCAAATGACAAGGTATTGAAGCGTGATTCAAGGTCTTGGTTGCGGGTGTGGGCCATGGTGAAAGGGGGGCACAGGAAGGGAGTGGGTGGGTCTGCATAGAAAAAGGGGTTATAGGTGAAGGGTATCACGACGATTAGGGCGAAAAGGAGAATCCAATGGGATAGGTCCCAAATAAGGGGATCGGGACCACAAGAAAAAAAATGATGAAAAATGATAGGTATCACTGCGATCAGGACAAAAAGAGGAATTCAATGGGATAAGTCTCAAATAAGGGTGCGGGAAGGCCCCAATTTTTTTTTTAAACTCATGGAGTTATACTTCGATCTTAATAATATTGCAGTGGTGAAATGTCCAAATTCTTAACAAGAAGAAAAGTGTAGTAATTTTGAAACCAGAATGCAGGAGGCAAGGTTACCCGACAATATATATTGTTTGTTCCGTTTCTGTTCTATTTCTATCCCAAGGGTTAGGATGTTTAGGGTGCCTACAAATTGTTGAAATATTGTAACTTCGAAGAATATTTTACCTGAGAGAGAGTTGAATAATATTATTATACTATATTTAATTAGGCCCTATTGTACCTTAGTAAAAGTCGACCTTATTGTGTCCCCGAGGTGTAGGACATTCGGTGATGGAGTGTGTTGTTAAGCCACTCTGTGATGTTAAAGTCACCGGTTCGAAACCTGCGGGGAAAAAAAATCCAACCATGTTAAGGGTTGGTGTGGCTCAGGCCGGGTGCGATCCCCGGGTGATTTTGACGGCTTAGATGCCCCTGAGTCACAGTTTCTCAAGCCACAGGTTAATCGCGTAGCCAACAGGTTCCGCACAAATTAACAAAAAAAAAAAAAGTCGACCCTATTGTGCCTTGACAATTAATTGTAAATTAAGAGGGTAAAGTGATAGGTCGTCCCAGACCTAATTATAGGCTAGCGAGACCACTATTTATAAGAGAGGCCAATGCCTCATTTGGACTCACTCACCAACCAACTATGCAGTGCACAAGTCTTGGAGGAGAAACTGCTGCAACTGGGGGTGACAACAAGGAGGGTTTTGGTCTATCTCTTGGTATTTCTTGGTTAAGTGGTGCACTACTCTTCCTAGTGAAGGATTAGAGGATGATCTTCTATTCGATATTTGGTCTATCTATATTGAGAAATTTTTTGCTGGGTTTTCTCCCCCATGAGGGTTTCCCAGGATAATATGTGTGTCTATAGTGTTTCTGTGATTGCCTCTCTTTCAATGATCTTATTTATGCAACTAATGTGTTAAATGATTATAATAATAAATAAGAATCGTAACTACTAGCTGTATAAGTAAAAATTCAACATGGTATCAGAGAAGGCCTGAAAGATACCAACTCACAATCCAATTTTCAGTATTGCAACTGCTGTAGAATTGGGGTTTCTGCATAAACCCTAAATGTGACGTTGTCCTTGTTTGAGGAGGACATTGGAGAAAGTAACCACACCTAGGAACTTGCCCTAGGAGGGCACATCTAGTCTCTGGATCAAAATTCCGAAATTTGAAGTTTGAGAAATTAGGGTTTTCTTATAAAACCCTAAGGCAACACCAATTGCAGTAAAAGTTTTTGTGAAGTGTTGGGACTGATTTTTATTTTCCTAGTGTGCCTTACCCTAGCAAATCTCCAGCTATCTTTAAATTACAAGTTGCAAAACCTTTGAAGTTTTAAAGGTTTTTTTATTTATTGTCATTGTTGCGGGATGGTGCCACTACCTGCTGAAATTGCTAGAGGTATGTACTTACATATGTTTAAACTGTATCATTATTTTAAAAGGTATTTGCAGGAGAAAAGATCTTTTGTCTAAACTAAAATTGTAGATCCATAGGGATCTCAGATCTAGCACATTCAGAGGAACTATGCACCCCAGGTTTGATTACTTTGATATGCCTCTACTTGTTATGGAATTATTGTAATCTTATGAATATCCAGGTTGCATTTTGATATGTTGAAATCATCTTACTAACCATTGGTTAAAATTAAAGTCAAAGTATTAGATTGATTAAAATTGAGATTATAGATTTTATTCCCTAACTTAAATTTTTGTCAAGATAACTTCTTGTCTTAGTACAGAGGACAGGTTGAAGAAAATACTTGTCATATTGAATGAAGGAGACTCGAAAGAAAAGAAACACACTCATTCTTGAGGACAAGACTCCATGTTCCAGGTTACCATGGAGGAATGATTGATCACAACACTAGAAGAGTGTTTCTCTCATTTCTTATTATTGTATTTCTTACTTTTTACCCTTGTTTCAAGCAGGTCACAAGTGATATCTCTAAAGGAGCTATTGTGACGATTGTTCTCACTATTGTTTTATTAATATTATTATAAAGAGTATTATTCTTGTTTGTTGTTTCTCCCTTGTTGTTCTTGTTCCGGGCAGGTCACAGGTGATAACCTTGAGGAAGCTATAGTGACAGTTGCAGGAGGAAACATATTAGATTATACATGGAGCAAACTATCCAAGTTATATACATGACCGTATACATCCATGCACCAAAGAAGATGAAGAAGAAGCTACTTTTGAGATACATAGTATCTCATATGGAGATTGATTGTAAGGAGCAGAAGGCTCCAAAGATGAATAAACATTAGAATAGAAATCACATTAGACTTGGTCAATGGATAATGAAGCCACATTGACAGGAAGAAGAATTCTTTTGAAGTCCGACTCAACTTTTCATATTAAGACTTGGTATTCAACACCAAGTATATCCTGTAGAGACTATGCAGTTTTTGTAAATTTAGAAGAAATCAAGACTCAGAGTAAGCTTGATCTCAGAAAGGATCAGATGGGAAAAAGATACATCTTCTAGGACTAGCAAAAAGATGCCATGAGTTGAGAAGACTATATCATAGCTTCAGATACCTCTAACAGACATGAAATCTCCTAAGAAGATTCCCTTGTTTCAGTGACAGAGGAGGAAGCCAGTCAGAAGGATTGGGATACATTTTTTTCCTTGAGACCAGAAGGGAAGTCAATGGTGACTTCCAATATTGATCTAACATATCAAACATGCTGCAGATAACAGTATAAAGATGTACAAATCCTAATTTGTGTCTAGAGAATTCTCCTAGCAAGAGGGAGAAGAATATGACGAGACACTTGCTCCAGTAATCAAAAGAAGTATATATAGAACAAACATGATTCATTAAAATAATTCGACACAATTTGAGATTCAGAGTGAGTAGGTATGGAAGTCCTTGTATTTGAGATTGATTTATCTCCAGTGCCAGTTGGTGTCGTACATGAGTTGGGCCATGGAGAGATGACTACAATAGAAGATTGAGTGACCTTCAGAGAAAGAGGATAAGATACCCTCGGTGTCATTTATTGAGCCACTCTCAGTTTCAAATGATATTGTTTTCATGATAGAGTAGAGGAGTTACTCTTAGAGTTTAGCAGCCACAGTGGCAATGGAGCAGTCATTTTCAACTTGAAAACAACTGCAGGTGTAGAGTCCCAATCCTAGAGGAACAATTGTAGAGAGAGTAGAGAACATACTCTCAGGCAGTGAGACAAATAGTGCTTTGCAAAAATCACATAGAGATATCACATGATTGTGCAGATTAAGTTGAAGTTGAGCAAGTTGAAGCAAGCTCCAAGAGTTTGGTATGGCAGGATTGATAATTTTATGGTGAGCTTGGGCTTTACCAAGAGTAAAGATGATCCCAACCTTTACTTCAAGATTGAGAATGGTGGACCATTTATATTGTTGCTATATGTGGATGAGTTATTCTTGACAGATGAAGAAAAGATCATCACAGATTGTAAGAAGAATCTTGCTTCTGAATTTGAAATGAGGACCTAGGCCCAATGCAATATTTCTTAGGTCTTGAAATATAACAGAGAACCCAATGTTCCATGATAATACGAAGCACACAGAGATATGGTATCAATACATTCGTGACATGGTGCAGGAGGGAGTTGTAAAGAGTCAATATGTTGGCACAAAAGAACAGGTTGCGGATGTGTTGACTAAGCCTCTATCTCGTGTGAAGTTTGAGTACTTCCCAAATAAGCTTGGCATAGTCTGGAAGGACCTCCCTCGAAAGGGGGAGTGATGTTGATGATACTATGGTATCCTGACCAACAACGGGTAACTAAATTAGGATTTTATATCCTAGGACACTAATCATCCTTGGGAAGATCCCGAAGGTCCGGTAAGGACGGTCTGTCAGAGTACCTATGCATGTATATGCTAACTGTGGTCAATGGTGGTAACTCTGTTATGATTATATATCCTAGGGAATCTTATTATTCCTGGGCAGATCCCGAAGGTTCAGTAAGGACAATCTGTCAGAGTACCACAGATGTTGTTGTTGATGCACCTGCCTCATTTTGTTGCCACATATTGATGTTGATATTCCAGCTTCGTGTTGTTGATGTTGATGTTCCAACTTCGTGCTATTGATGTTGATGTTACATCTTCATGTTGTTGATGTTTTTGTTCCAGCTTCATGCCTTTGATGTTGATGTTGCAACTTCATGTTGTTGATGATGATGTTACTCCAGCTCCATGCTACAAATGATGATGATGTTCAATTTCTGTTGATGTTGATGATGAGAAAAAATTCTAATGACCTATAGATATGATTAACAGTGTTTTGGATAATGATGACGATGTCCCCTCCTCTTAATGATGTATTGATTCCAATTATTTGTTATTAATGTTGTCAGTAGAATACCCTTATTGTTAAGGGGGAGTGTTGAAATATTGTAACTTCAAAGAATATTCTACCTAAGAGAGAGTTGAATATTATTATTATATTATATTTAAGTAGGCCCTATTGTGACTTAGTAAAAGTTGTCCCTATTGTGCCTTGATAGTTAATTGTAAATTAAGAGGGTAAAGTGATAGGTTGGCCCATACCTAATTATAGGCTGGCCATATCACTATTTATAAGAGAGACCAATGCCTCATTTGGACTCACTCACCAACTAGCTCTGTAGTGCGTAAGTCTTGGAGGAGAAATTGCTGCAACTGGGGGTGACGTCAAGGAGGGTTTTGGTCTATCTCTTGGTATTTCTTGGTTAAGTGGTATGCTACTCTTCCTAGTGAAGGAGTAGAGGAGGATCTTTTGTTCGATATTTGGTCTATCTATATTGAGTTAGTTTTTGTTGGGTTTTCTCCCCCATGAGGGTTTTCCACAATAATCTGTGTGTCTCTATTGTTTCTGTGATTGCCTCTCTTTCAATGATCTTATTTATGCAACTAATGTGCTAAATGATTATAATAATAAATAAGAATCATAACTGCTAGTTGTATAAGTAAAACTTCAACACGGACTTGCAGAGTCGAACAATAGTACGTGGCCCAATATCTTAGGGCACCAACTAAGGAAGTTAGACCGTACCCTTAGCCGTACTACCCGATTACCCAGGTACTAGAGAGTATCTTCCCGAGTGTTGTTCTCGGTGGCACTATAGCAGTCAAGTGACCGATCGATTGATCTATAGCGAGGTTCATGATACCCAGGCAAGTCTGTATACATGTGATGTCTAATGCGCTACCACTCGAAGGGGTACCAATAGGGGTTACAAGGGTATCCAATAATGTGAGCTTGAAAACCTCTTGTAATTCCTACGTGTATGCTTCCTTGACTGCAAATTTATGCGCTAAACGACAAATCATTGTAGTTTAAAGATGTTAGAACACGTCTCTACCCTGAAAAAAATTAACCCACAATTCCTACCAAGGAAAGTGCTCTGATACCACTTGTTATGCACTTGGTTATGTTATATTGAGCAGAAACAAGAATATCACAAAAATTATCAACGAAACAACATACTATAGAGAACAACACACCAAAATGATACCTTTATTGAAATGCGAGCAATGTTCACTTGCCTCTTCGAGGCGACAACATCTAGCAGAGCAATGCTCTATTACAATAATTCTCAAGACAAGAGTTCTCATGCCCTCGATTCCTATTTATACTAAATCTATCCACCAAAAAAACTATCTAGAGGAAGATCTTTCTAGAAGTAGAAGCTTCTATCAGATCTTTTTACATTTGACTTGTTCATCTTATTACTAGGCCTTATTTATTAATATCAACCTTTATTACATAGAAAATATAATATTCTGCATACATATTACGTCCCTAACACTACTAATTATCAAAATGTACCATACATTATATTCACTGAAAGATTAGAAAAATGCATGAATGGATTGAATATTGGATGGACTTGACTCTATGAAAATACCAATTATAAAAGTGAATTTGAATTCATTTATGATCAATCATGAATAACTTGACTGTGCCCATTACAATGATAAAAGTGAATTCATTCATTTCTAATCCATAATGGAATTTAAAAAAGTTAATGGATTCATTGTGTGGACTTGACCCGGCTAATCACGAGAAGAATGAAAAAGAATTGAAAAAGGTTGACTTGACTTCCCCATTACCAATTTCCAAAGTGAACTAGTTCATTTGTAATCACAATTTTTTTTAGCAATGCATGTAGTCAATGGAATCTTAATAAGTTAAATTATGTAGAGAGTTTTGTATCGTCACATTTTTACAATTTCAAGAACAATATAATATTGTTTCCACTGAATGGAATCTTAATAAATTAAATTTTGAACAAAGTTTTGTGTCGTCACATTTTTACTTCATGAACAATGTAATATTGTTTCCATTTTAAAATAGATGACAAAATTTGTCATGATATGGGATAAAGTCATTTATTATAACAATTACAATTAATATCCTAATTATATATATATATATTCCGCGATTTAAGGCTTTTGACATATAATGTGGTCCTTGGTGCTGATCGTTATGGCGTATCACTGAAAAGTGGACTGTACAAATTTTTATATGTTAAAATTAAGGAAGATAAATATAATTGAATAAAATTTTAAAATAAATTTAATTTAAATGAGACTGTTGATTTAAATAGTCATGAATTACATGTAAGATTCCTTTCCCAGCTTGAAGAGGTCCTGGATTCGAAGGTTTACCCGACGGTAATGACGCTTACAAAAATTTTGCTAGAAGTGGGTTACCGGCCTCTGCCGTCAAACTAAGAAGCATTTTTATATAATTTATAAAATTTTATGTTTTTATTTGACATTTTAACTCTCATAAAATCACATAAAAATAATCAAAGCATTTTTATATAATTTATATAATTTTATGTTTTTATTTGACATTTTAACTCTCATAAAATCACATAAAAATAATCAAATCATTAATTTAGAAATTTAGAAATTTTAAATTTTATAAATAAAAACATAGTTTTTATTAAAATTTAAAATTAATAAAAAAATTATATATTTTATGAAAAATATATTAATATTTTTTTTTTTAAATCAAATCAAATCAAATTGACTCCTACCATAAAGTTTTCTAAGAGGATCAAATTTCTTATGATGTAATCATTTAATATAAATGAATTAATAATTTAGATGATTTCATATGTAAATAGGTAGTGTATATATATGTGTAAATATGTAATGCTTCATGTAATTGTTTTTTTTATGATTGTTTTTTTTTTATTTGAGTCCATTTTAATTATTTTTTAATGTAATATTATCTAACATCATGTTAACGTGACATGAGCACCCAACTACTTTCGGTGTAATAAGAATAGTTTGAATAGTTTTTTATTTATTTTGTGTTCAAGTTATGGGGTAGTTTTATTTACTCTCTGGTGAATCTGAGAAAGATAGAGCAAATACAAAAGAATTTTATAACTTATAATCTCAAAATTAAAGGAAATACGTCCTACCATTCTCCTCTTAGAAACAAGCTTCTCCCTCATTGAGAGCACAATTATGACTAGATACCTAATGTATAGGAACAAGTTAAGCAACATGGAAGACAATAGGTTTCCTAAAATTGCTTCAAAATCGAGTCGTAACCACCATCGACTCAAGCAAGGATGGCATAAAGATGCCCAGTCTTGGCTAAACTATCGGGGAATCATGGAAGACACCATTTTGCAGAAAAAAGATACTATTAAAAATATAATCAAATTAAAATTTAAGGAGAAAATGTGGTGTGATAAAGAGTTAGAGGAAAAAAAAAGTTAAGGTATTATAAGGATGTAATTAACTCCAATCTAGAAGATCAAAATTATCTATCTGTTTTGACGTGTGTAAAGAAAAAAATAAGCATTGCTAAGATAAGAACAAATTCTCATGAGCTCCATAGTGAAACTTGGCATTGGTTAATTCCTAAAACGCCATGGGATGAAAGCGTATGTCACCTTTGTGACACTAAGAAGGTTGAAGATGAAAAACACTTTCTCTTAGATTGTCCAACCTATACCCAGATTAGATCTCATTTTCAAAATATTTGTCACACTACCAACCTTCCTCACCTCTTAACTCAACAAAACTATGGTGATCTTGGAAAACTTCTCTTAATGTTTTTCGAGCACAGAAACACAATTCTAAAGAATCGCAAGTAATCACTTACCCTCTTAAGGTCCGATAGACCAATTCGGTCTTAGTGGACGTTAATCATCATCATCATCAATATGAATAGTTTTCTTATTCTGTATTCAAGTTATGGGGTAGTTTTGTTTTATTTAGGTTTAGTATAAAATAAAAATGCATAATATAGATTTTATCAAATAGAGGGGTGGCATGTGTGGAGGAAAAGATGACACTTTAGGATCCTCGAGGCAAACGAAACCATAAGGTTAAAAATTGGGGTTCTAAGGGTTAATGGTTTATTAGTTTACAATCCA